>VCRD01000942.1:129301-151042 GCA_006783055.1 Trinorchestia longiramus
CCACGTCGATTCACTAATGCCGGTCTCTTTTCGCTCAATCGAGCATGCATAACAGCGAGATCATTGCAGTATCTCTCTGCATTAATGGTCTCATTGACTCCCAAAAAACTGTAGTGAATAACACCTATTGCAGACCACCAGACAGTCACCATAATCTTTTTCTGGTGGAACATTGGCTTTGGGAAGTGTTTTGGGGGCTCATCACGATCGAGCCATTGACCTGATCGTTTACGGTTATCATAAAGGACCCACTTTTCGTCACAAGTGACAATTCGGTCAAGAAAGGGATCGTTGGTGTTGCGCAGAGAGAGCATCGAGCACATTTCAAAACGCCTAAGCTTTTGATTCTCATTGAGTTCATGAGGAACCCATTTATCGAGCTTTTTCACCTTTCCAATAACCTTCAAATGGCGCGAGACTGTTGCAATGCTGACACCAACTGTCTGAGACATTTCTCTAACACTTTGACGTGGATTTTGCTCAACAATCGCATGCTATTGCTCGTTCTCGAGACTACCCAAACGTCCTCTACCCTCTTCATCTTTAAGGCTCTTATCACCACTCCGGAATTTCCCGAACCACCTTCGTACTGTCCGATCCCTTGTGGACTCTTCTCCCCATGCTCGGTTGATATCGGCAGAAGCTTCGGAGGCGTTGTGCCCAAGTGCAACATAAGTAGGTGATGGTCATGTTTTGTCATGTTCATAATGGAGGGATTCTATCCTTCAAAATTATGTTTTATCTAAAAAAAAGTTACAAAATATTAATGAGCTCACAATAATTGTTATGCATGCCAAGGTTCATCGAAAATAAACTAAAAAAGTTGTGTTAAAATTACTTTTCAAACCCCAGACCTTCGAGCGGCCATTATTTTTGTAACAACCTAATATTTACGTTATTCTCGAGGTCAAGTAGAATGATTCAATGTTTTATAATGAATTTCAATGTTCGAATGTAGTTTTACAGAGCTGTACCTGTCGTTTTATGAGTAAAATTAAGAGAGATAATTAGCTTTCCAATACTATGAGGAAAAAAAGAAAAATTACAACTGCAGGAAACAGTGATGGCAGAAATATGTTCTTTTTTCGAGAACTAGCTGCGTTTTATTGATCTTCCTGATAGGCCTCCGTTTGGCTTTTCTGCTTTTGGCTCTTGGGCAGCATTGTGTTGCTAAACAAAACTCAAGTGTGAAAAATTGTGACCAAATCAAACAACGTACGAAAAAGTGGTGAAGATGCTTGTTTATTGGGTAGTGCAAATTTAGAAATATTGAGCGCGGTATCATTAACTATTCTTGAGGATTATATTTGATTGTGGTTCCAAATGAAAGTATTCAGTGGAATACCTTTATCTTTCCCTGAATGAAAACTGAAAATTTAGCTGTGGTTTGGCGTAATTTGATTTTTGTCCCTAGTCTGTACAGTTGCCCTCTCAATGCTGGGTGGGCTGTATAATCTGGTTGTGGTCCCTAGTCTGTACAGTTGCCATCTCAATGCTGGGTGGGCTGTATAATCTGGTTGTGGTCCCTAGTCTGTACAGTTGCCCACTCAATGTTGGGTGGGCTGTATAATCTGGTTGTGGTCCCTAGTCTGTACAGTTGCCCACTCAATGTTGGGTGGTCTGTATAATCTGGTTGTGGTCCCTAGTCTGTACAGTTGCCCACTCAATGCTGGGCGGGTTGTTGACTATCCCACTTGCATTCCTTCTCCACGACCAATAATGCGTCAGTGTTGTTACACTGAGCAGTGAGCACACCAGCGTAACAGCCGACACTGAATCCAAGATACAAGCCTATAGACTATTTTTGTCTCTCTGTATAATACTATAGAATCTTCTGCTGCAATGTCAAGTAGATTTTGGGCAGAGTACTCTGTAAATTATAATATGTCCATTTTTGATATTCCGATAGGTTGTGTATTTACTGGATTTTTCGCTGTTCAATGTTACTGCATAGTGGTTCAATTATGTAGCTGAAACGAGCGATTCACACTGATGGGTATGGCTTAAAAATTAAATATATATTCGTTTATTGCTATAATAAATTCAAGCATAATCAACGCAACGTGGGGTAGTCCCCAGTCAAATGTTAGTGACAGATTGACATAAGTTACTCCATATCTCCGTCGATTACAAAAAACTGTGTAATACTTGGAAATGTTGATACTAGACTAACGTAAGTTACCGAATGCCTCCATTCATTAAAACAGAATATAAGTAATGCTAGGAAATTATGGAAATCCGACACCGGCAATTATCTGAATTTATGATAATGATATCATTTATCATTGATCAGTTGAAATAAGTTTTTATTCAATGATATTATTTTTAGTGAGTTGCAGCACCAGATTTGCAGATTACAATACATAAATTTGTAGATTTGCGATACATATTCATTTCATTACTACTTTCATTGAGAGAGTAAGCCTAGCTCATTAATTATTTGGAGTGTTAAGTTTTTTTTAGTGTTCCTATAATGTTATTCTATTTTTTGAATCATAGGTTTGACTTTAAATTCATGTACCATTTCTAATACAGGATTTCTAAAGCGCTTTACTTCTATTTTTTTTTTAAAGCTCGCGAATACATCGGTCTACATGAATCAAAATTTGAATAGACAAATTGAGTTCATATGACCTATATTTCTCCGTAAATCTGTCCTTTCCGATCTCAATTTTGCTCATATGAGATCGTCGGCTAGCCCTCTTCTCCATATAGACTGGGCTCGAGGATGTCCCTTTAATACTAGCTGGTCTATTCTTAGCTCCCGTCAAAACTTCCCTTACTTCCGAAATAGAATCAATTTTCCATCAGCAACCATCACAGCGCGTATGTAACGGCCGTACACCGGCTCCAGTTTAGTAAACAGGCGTCTTTTTCCAGCCTTCCTTCCGTTAATTGATCACCTTCAGGTTCCTCAGGTGAGTTTCGTGACTGTTGCTTTACAAAATATTTGATTGAACTGTTGAACTTTCCGTGAAATGTAGTTAAGCGTGCTCTACGCTCGACAGACTCCAGTTTGATTTCTAAACATCAGAAATATTCTGTAAAACGACGAAATCTATTCAAGCTATGATGTTTCAAGAGAGAAATTGTGAACGGGGTGATGAGTATAAGAGAAAAATATGAATTTTCCCCTGTTAATACATAGCAAGTCATTTGAATATTCCTTTTACAGTTACTCTACAAATGGTTCTAGAAATGCTTTTCGCTTCAAAGCTCTTTGGTACCAATGAATGTTCCGGTAATTTATTTGTTTTCTGCGTATCGTTTGTTTCTGCGGTAAAACTTTTGTTTCTGTGTTTTCTGCGGTAAAACTGAGGCCAAAAATGGTCCTATGAAGCGATAAGCTTCAGATTTGCTAAAAGCCTTCAAAGTGCTACTGACGGGACTTTATTTAGGCTATTGTTATATTGAAGCATGATTTGCAGTTTACTCGCCGTATTATGTTATATTTAAATCTCTCCTCTGTGACCTTTTCATGTTAGTGCACGTACTACCCACATAACTGAGGAGACACCTTATATTATGGAGTTTTATTGTTTTCTCGAAATTCTTTTCCCTTGGTAAGATAACAGTTTCGTATGACTGAATTCCCAGACAGAACTGATAAAATCCTATTATAGATTGTTAGTAATAAAATAGAAAGAAAGAAAGCAAACAATGTGTGTCTAATCTGAAATGGTAGTGTAGTGAGATAATATAGTGGATAAAAATGTAAATTTAGTTCAACGCGCACGTAATAATTAAAATCAGTAGTTATTTAATAACATATTTGTACGTGCACATGAAGCGAAAACTGAAGTCCAAGATAAAGTTAAAAGAAAATTTATTGTTTCCATGGTCAAATTTTAGAACAAATGCTATTCAACCCAGTGCTTACTTAGTGCAGCCAAAAAAGTAATTCCTACTGCAAAAAAATACTGAAGAAGCTTTTAGGAAGTATTGAAATTTTGAATGATGCAGAATAACCTCTTCTCTTCTAAATTTAGAGGCTGAGCATTGGTAGGAGAGTTTATTTGGAGGTAGGAGTTCTTCATTCCCCTGCCTTTGCCTATTCGACACCACGTGCCACAATTTGTTATCATAATACACGAACATGCGTGGCGTCAGACTAATTGGGCTTAGTTGTGCTGGAACTCGTAGACTAATACCTTACATGGAGTTCTCATCCAGGTCCTAATGCTAATACATCAAATCTTAATTTTCTGCAGTACTTGTAGCGGCACTGAAAACTAAAATAAAACGATGAGACTGAGCACCTTCCCGTTCCCTGCCTGTCATGTGGGCGTGAAAGAGACCGACATAGAGTCATGACCACAATTCGGAAATCTAAGAATATTTATTTCAATGCTAAAGGGTTAGAGCAATTTCACTGGCAGGCTTTATATTTAATATGTCAAAAAATAGTAGGAGGGACATTTGACTTTAGATGTTACATGATTGCATGTTGAAATATTGTCGAGATTCCTTATTTCAGTGAGATCCGTGGTCCTAAAGAAATTATCCTTTTTGGTGCCATAAGGCATCAAAAAGGAAGTCTTGTGCTGGAAGCCTCAAACCTGGAAGTCTTGCATAAACCCATCCTCCCTGAAGCTGAAAAATTTGGGCTTCTAAGTAAAACTTTTGTGAAGACCCTCTTACGAGTGCGGCAAAGTTGTATTGCGTGCTAAAAAAAATGAAAATTTGGGCACCATTTTAGCAGGCTACAATGGGGCGAGGATATGTTGGAAGCTTCTTAAGCACAAATAGGGATTCTGGCGTGAGAATTTTTCCATTTTTCATAATTGTGATGCGAGGTTGCACAGGAGAGCTTGCAAGGAACATTCTCCTCAGCTTTTTAGTACGGCCCACGATATTCTGAAATATTTTCTAAATTTTACGCAGAGTACAAGGTATTATGAAGCTCCGTCACAGGTACTATCTATTTAATTTTGTTATGGTATGGTTACATGACTTGCGTCATGTGATAGTGAAGGTTGCGTTCTGTTATGTGTATTTATAATATGAATGCTTTTCACTGTTATTAAGCGTTATTTCCGATAAATCACAGCGAGAATTTTCAAATGAAATCCGTTTGAAATGAAGATTATAATTTCTGCTCTGCATTCATTGATAATTTATGTAGGCTTTATCCGTGAATGTACTTGACTATTGACGAATATTCATTGATAATACAATCTAAACCTGTATTTGTGGGGAGGTATAGTTTTTTGATACGACTATACAGTTATTGATGCAATATAATGAATTGCGCTCAACGATGTAGATGAATTCTAGCTGAAAATTATTGGTAATTCGACTCTGCTAATTTAATGCTTTAGTCTCATCTCAGAGAACAGTTTCCATGTGTCTCTTGCGTTCTCTGGGTGTTCCGAAGTCAAAGTGCGTCCAACGCTGAAATATGTTTTATGAAGAACCTTAGTAATTACTATATGAATCTTGAAACGAAAGGCTTCTATTATACCTAATGAAACGAGACCATACCTATCGCTACAGAGTGCTTACCGAAGCGGTCTCAAAGTCTTTTTAGGGTAGAAGTTGAATTACATGCAAACAGCTTCAAGTCTCATCGGAAGGATTCAAGAAAAGCTAGAAAATACGGACCTAAGGATACACTGATATAAGTTTACCCTCATACAGCCCAACCCTTTAGTATTCTATTCTGAGAGCTAGCAGAAGCCTTAGAGCGCCTCGTCCCTGCATCACATCATCGCTAATCGCTTTAGTGAGTTTGTAGAGCTTCTCCTCCTGCCGACCACCACGCAGTTGACTGGCGTTCGTTGCTCCTACAGTTTCTTATTCATTAGACGTCGGTGACTGCTGTTACCCCATCTTCTTATTTCTCAGTTGTAGTACTCGCTTGGTTGAGTAGTTCAAACTTCCCTTGCTCATACAATTTAATTGTCATTTACTACAGCTACTCATATTCATTCCACTGTTCATAATTCTGAAGTTAATTTTCCTTTATGTTGGTCGCTTTCAATGTTGTTTTTTGGTTATTTATTATCGAAAAACCCTTATCCATCAACATCATTCCAATCTATTCACGCAAAAGAGATATTTTTTATTCTCGGCGAGTTTTGTGTATGGAACTCGAAAGTCAGTGTGATTGAATTTGTTCATCACTGTCTAACAGTTGCAACATGGAATTCTTATATTGTTAGAACTAAGTAAAGTTTCATGCATGAAATGAGTTTTTTTTCAGTGTGTGGCGCTTACACGTTGGAGTTGCTACATCAATTAATTAGTCCCTTCATTATAGAGAGGTCATAAGGTATTAAGTGGGTATTGCTGTGGCTCGTGATTTTCATGCACAATTTTCATTCTGATTTCCGATGTACTTCATGAAACTAAATAGCATCCTCTGTAAGCCCTGCGTAACCTTTTTAAAGAATGAGCGTATAACTGACATAAGAAGAGGCTTCTTACTTCTGTCTCTCATTCTGATAACAATGGAACGAGCAATCGTTTTCAACGCGTTTGACGAGTGCTGCAATGTGGCTTACATTATTTTTTTTTTAAATTCCGCACAGCTATGCAGCTTCGAACTCTAATCAGAGTTTCACCTCTGTCCTGCCTACTTTACTAGAACGTCATCGAGGAACTATTACCCTGCAGACATAAAACATCTTGCTGGAAAAACAAAAAGTTCTTATTTCTCTAGAAGGTTTCCGTGGAAGCTCCGGTACAGCAATTTTACCCTTGGGAAGTTTTGAGGATCTGGATTTTTAGGTTCTTTCCTGCAGTTCACCTCTAATTGAGTTATTATGCTTTTGGGAATCTGCTTAGGTTTTAGTTTCATTAATCCCACACGTGTGACTACCCGTTAATAAATAAGCGAATCTCTACTACTGTATTATATATTTTATTTCATTCGGATTCAGTAGTGAGCAATTGAAGCCCTGGCTCGTTGGGTAAATTCTACGATAATTCTAAAAGTTTTGAAACTTTTCCTGTGTCATTATTCTTTGTTATTTTCATTGGCCATCATAAAATGAAGTACCAACTGTTTGACTCGTGGAAAGTAAGAAAGCTTTGAAATCTTTCTTTTTGCAGATGATTGCTTTTGAAGCAGTCAGTGTTCGTCGACTTAGTGCTGTGTGATTGGTGGGACTATTTTTTAATGCTTATGAACAAGTGATTAGTTTATTTTGATTTCAGTGGAAAATTCTGGAAAAAAAAATCAAAATTCACTTCTGTGTCGCCTGCGTTAATCTCTTCACATCAAAAATGACGTGAGTTTACTGTGTTTTCAAGCTCGTTTATTCTGACAAAAAAAGCGCAATTGTTCATTGCTTTGAACTTGCATTTTAAACCTGGGTCGACTTGTTTCAATTCAATGTTGCTGTATTTTAAGGTACGACTCATCCTGTCTATGTAATCGCTTACTCGCTATTTTGATACTGAGGAGTTCTTTTTTTGAGTGCTCGTATAAAGACGTTCTGTTTGAGGTATTAAAACGTGTCGAAATCATTGAGTTTGTTGTTCAGTATATGAATGCTGTTGACTGCAGATTGAGGGTTATTTTTTCAGAGTAGCTCAATAACCGTGTAAAAACTGGTTCGTTTTATGGTTATAAAAAGTGACGAACGAATCAGAAGTCGTTGCTTCTTTTCCGGGTATTACATTCCAAATTTGTACGGTGCTCATCCTCTTGATAGTCGAATTCGTTGCAAATGCCCTATAATGGTTTGCTAACGGTGTAGAGCTGATGATCAGCTCTTCATTTGAAAGGAATTCTTTTTAAATTATCTGACAAGTTTAATTACACCGAATGCCTTTATGTCGTTCTGAAGAATTGCGATTCATTTTTGCGTGATTCATCTTCGGACGAAAAATTCTGGAACCACTTTTCTGTTTCCAGCGACTGGCTTTGTTGTACTAACGATGCATTTATTCTCTTTGTGACTGACGCTTTCGAGCCAAGTTTAAGCTCATAAAAGAGACTGGCAGCCTCCCATGTTTGTATCGTGGTCATTGTCGAGCGTTTTGCTGTTTCTTTACACCAGAACTTGACTTTTTAATGGTCAGCCATCATCTACAACGTTTCCTTCATGCAGGTAATGCTTACAGAATGTTGTCTCATGAAGGTTACTTTTCAATGGATAAGCTTTTTCTGGCATCTGATATAAAAACACATTTCCTTATTTTCATTCCGTGCAGCGAGCGCATCAAGGTGCGAACACACCTGTTTACGCCTCTACTTCCTCCTTAAGTGGGACATTTTTAAAGCAAAATTCGAGCCTTCCTTGGCACGCTACACCACGAGAGTGTTGTTACGTTGTTACGAGGATATGCAAACGAGCTATGCATCTTTCTACTTGAAGTGAACAGTATTATGCAAAAATACGATACATCATGAAGAAACCCAGGGGTCTTCGCCCCCGCCGAATTCTACAAGTTGCTTTAAAATCACGGGTCTTGAAATTTTCGGTATATCGCTGGACCTAACGTCTTCGTTACTGCCAAACAGACGCTCTCTTTTTTCGTATTTTTTACTGTCATTCTTTATGCAATTATTATTTTTCTAGTGTTGAGAATGTAATTTTATTTGTTTTTTCACTTAAATTGATTAGATTTTTATTACTTATCATTCATAAACTAAGCTTCATTCTTTCACATCGTCGATTCGTAATGTATTATTATTATTATTATTATTATTATTATTATTATTATTATTATTATTATGATTATTATTATTATTATTATGATTATTATTGTTATGATTATTATGTATAATTTTCTTTTTCACTTCGCTGGTACTGCAGTAGTGCTTTCGAGCGAGAGAGCTGCCAGGGAACTACACGGCTGCTGCGACTTAGGTGTCACTCTAGCAGAAATTATTCCGTTGAAATGAGAACGCCAGAACTTCGTAGAAAGCGAACACTATTATTTCTCCCAGGGGTTGTCATACTACAAGCTCCTAATAGGCTTGGCCAGCTCACCATTTGTGTACCTTCCCATGTATGTCTGTTAAACGCTTACTGCGTCGCGTATTAACTTCTGAAGTATTAAAGATACTGGAGTTGTCGCGTTCTCAAATGTTGTTTTGACCAAAATTGCAAAGCCAAAGTTTCCAATTCCCAGTTGTTTATTTGCTTCAATATATATTGGTGGTATTCCTATTCAGTTTTCACCGACATTCTCATTAGTTAGAAATTTTCTTTTGAATGCTTAATTTAGGCGGTTTATGATTAAAATTTAATTCCTGAGCTATCATTTCCATTCCCCCCGTGCGACAGTTCTTTAGTCATTTATCTTTGCGCTTCGCCAGCGTATTGAGCTACCTATAGTTAATCTATTGTGTCTTAATTTTGTTAGTAATGAAAGCCTCTGTTCGATTTCCATCCTCTATATTCCCACTGCTGAGTCAGAAATTTTATTCCAACAGTAGGCCATTGCTTGTATAATATTTCTAATTCTGGTCTTCAATGGCATGTATGTGGGTGAAATGAGCTAAGTGTAAACATACACCCCTATATTTAAAACATAGGTTTCGTCAGTACAGGGTGCGGCAACATAACTTCCTTTTTTGCCTTTTAAAAAGTTATGAAAAAAGGAAGTTACGTGCTCCACCTTGTCCTGTATGTATGCGACAGAGCCTCGACCTATGAACTGCACATGCAGCCTCCGCATCCGAACTAAATTGTTAGGCATCAGATGCATACAAAGTTAGTGGCGGACGGAAAACAGAAGGTCGGAATTAGGATTTTCCTTGAAAACATGAACCTATTGCCGTTGTTTAACAGTTACTATTATTGCTTCACAGAGAGTGACGACTCATTAAAATACGAGTGTACTCACGGCGAATCTCAGTCACAGGCTTAATAACTGCGTGGAAAATACAAAAACGTCGCTAATGTAGAGCGTGATACTTGTTGATATCTATTATACAATATTAATATTTGCAGAACTTCTAGTTTTCGACGCATTCACCGCGTTGTTTTTAATAAACATTGATTTATATTTCATTTTTTCAATTAATTTTTTTATTGTTTTCTCACTTCGATGTTTATACCGTTCTCTGAAATCAAGCATACTCATTTATATCCTTATTTCATCGAGCTCTGTTTTCATCTTCCAAGTTAGGAAAGATATTCATGCGAGTGTATTGTCATAAAAATTACCCAAAATCGGTCTAGCGTTTCCATGAGTAAACTTAAAGAAAAGAGTGATTGCCCGCCAATCCTTGCAAATCTCTTTCTTTATTGAAATTTTTTATTCATGGGGCACAGAACTCCAGGTTCCGCTTAATGAACTCTTATGGAAAGGACACTATAATATTTTTGCGCCATACGTTGCCTTGAGGCTCAGAAAGCTTCTCAAATCTCTCTTAAATTCTCTCATGGTTGCGGTACTTGCTTCCAGGCCGGGGCTTCGTAATGGAATAAAAGCAACGGTCGAACGCTGCTGCTGCGTTCGTTCCTGAGGTCATCATTAGAAATCCACATGAATACTTTCTGTTGTTTGTTTTATTTTTTTTAAATGAAAGTTAATGTTCTAATGAAAACTGTTTCATGAATACAACTGTTTTATGAGAGCCATAAGTTATTTTTTTAGAGCTTTATGGGAAGTTTTCAGTTAAAATGTCAAGTTCATTATGGAGTTCAGTATTTTTGAGTCTAATTGAAAAATAATTTTGTTCTGAATCTTACACCTTTTTCAGCTTCTATGTAAAATAACTGACGTTGAAGCTCATTGAAATTTAATACGATGTTTAATGTATTTTTTGACGTCTGCATAAATTGAGATCTTTATATTTATTATATGTGTCTCAATTGCATAGAATATACAGTATATCGGGATATATATATATATATATATATATATATATATATATATTTACATAATCATAATAGATATATGTATATCTGAATTGTCCAGCGCTGTTCGATGAATTGCCTGATTATTTAATAATTCAGGCAGAGTTTAGTTTTCATTGGAACGAATATTTGAAAACCCAGGCACCCTTTGAATATATGAAAAAGTAACGTCCCTAACATATATATACTGTATATATATCGAGATACATGTAATCGTACGGCTATGAAAGACAAGACATGACATGACAAGATGATTATAAGAAAGTCCTTTAATTTTGCCTCAGAAATGTCAGGCTAAAAAGCAAAAACTAGTAACAATACAGATGACACTAATCATAAATTTGCGTGTACTATTCCGTAAGTTTTCGATATGGAACAGTTGAATTATTGATTATTTCTCTATTATTTTTACTTTCTCTGAAATTTGCATCAATTGCTGCCTTGAAAATTTTCAAGTTACTATTTTTCAAAATGTTACACTTGTGCATTTTATCATTGTTACAGCAATTGCTCTTGGGTTCAACTATAAAATTTTCCAACATTTACAGATTTCTTGGAAATTATTCAAATAACTATCGATGTGATTTACTGTAATGTATTATGATGCATTTGTATGTTTTTTTTTTACTAAAACTTTGCTAGGGATAAAGTAGAGGAATTGTTTCACACCTAGTGTTTCTCATTAACTTGAAAATGAAAAGACACTCCATTAATGCATGTTAGGTTTGGTTTAATTTAAATTCTATTTCTTTGACACTCCGGGACACTATTTCACATACAGCAAGCAGAGGTAAATCTACAGCAAATAAAGGTTCATCTCCAGGGTGATGTAAAAATTCTCACCAAATTTTATTTTGCCAGATTTTTTCTGTTCTAACTCAAAACTAGCTTTTTTTTCAGGAAGCCCAAACTCTCAAATTAAATTGTTTTTAGATAACATTCAAGCTCTTATTTTGTATCCAGCCATGGAAAGCGAATGAAATACAAGCGTAGAGCTTCACCAAGTAAGAAAAAAACGAGTGAGATTGTCGAAATTCTCAACATAAAATAAACTCCGCGGAGAACTGCCTACCGGACTATCAAACGCTTCCAGGAGACTGGCAGTGAAAAATACCGTAATAAGAGAGGTCGTCCAAGAACTGCAACGACTGAAAATATAAAAAAAATACCTCTAGAGATATTACTCGCCGCTGTGGAGGCATTTCCAGAGTGATTGAAGGAAGTAATGAGAAAAAATAAGGATACACTGGAAAGAGTTCACATGCTTCATCTATGTATATTTCTCCATCCTGTGCATTATTTCGCGTAATTTTTACAACTTGTGTTTAGATTTACTTAAAACAATATTTGTGTCAGAACTTTTGTGTCGCCCGGTATGTACTGTTGTACTCCATGGAGGAAACTTTAAATTTTAACCTCGAATGCTGGTGTCGAAGCTGTCGTTGATTTATGCGTGCTGCATCATGGCCTATCTGCCTTTCATCACGTCGAACTCAAATCCTGTATACCATGATCATTTTTCAATCGTTTGTGTTTGGGATGCGTTTTCTTGGTATTACTGCATAGATAATTGTCACCTTAAGCGTTTTACACATCATTTTTTCAACCAATTATACAAGGTCTAAATTTATTTTCTTCTCTGCTTTGACTTTATGACTTGTATTATCTGGAAGCACGCTCAATTTATTCATACGCTTAAACCACCTCAATCAAACATAGTTTTCTAACTAGGAATACCTATTTCCGTCCCTCTTCCTACGAGTCAACTCATTGAGCACATTTTCAAGCTAAGATCGGACACGTTCAATCAGGGATATTGTATTCTTTCATTCTTCACCCATGTCCTTCCTGCTGACCTCGCATTTCTGTGACACACAAAATCAAACCTCTTCACTAAAGCTGCCACTTCGAAGCTTCACGCCCCTCTCAGTCCTTACTTACACTGTAATACTCTTCCTCCTACATGTCTCAATTTGCAGCGGTACACAACCTCTATTTTCTAAGATATTGTCTTACTACTCAATTTCGCTTTCTTTCAGCATTCATATTTTTAGGAAAGATGATCACTTCTTCGAGAAACGTTTTTTTTATTCAGTTATTCTACATGCTCGTCTAAATTCATGCAATACTCTTACTCCGTGTCTGTTCGGTTGATCAGACACTTTTGCCGTAACTAAATCGTGAAAGCAGTTAATTAACTGGTTTTATTCGTAAACACTGTCAATTCCGGTCACTCCGAAGGCACACTTTCAAATCTAGCGTACATCCTTTCCAGAACCACGAAACATTCATTCATATTTCAGACCACCATAGCGACTCAAACGTTGCAAAGTTTCAAGCGGAAAGTGTTCACTGACTCAATATCTTAGCTTGTTCTCTATCATTCACTACAAATATTTTTGCCGTGTTTAGAAACCGTCTCATTATTCGAAACAAATAATTCTCGTATATTTTGCATTGCAGTATCATTGACCGTATGATATTCATTCCTGAGATCCATGAACACGGTTTTCCATGCTCTTGTCATACATACCTTGCACCATTTTTGCACCTGCTCCCCACATCCTCTATCTGGACTACATTAGTCTGGTCATGTGATAATCCCGGGAGCCGCTTTAATTATTTTCCCTATTGTCCACTTTAATATCGTTTTAACAATTTTTCTCGTAGAACGAAGTGCAAATTTCAAGACTTGTGGGAAGAGGCTAATAATTTTACTTTAAGGTAGAGTATGTAGCTTCTTTGTTACGAAACTAATCTCTCGGAAAAGCTGTAGCACATTTACAAAGCGAGATGAAAGAAGGAATAGAAGTTCTGGTTTGACAACGGTAAGACCGTACTATAGCGTTAGACTGGTAATGGAAGTGTATGAACACGTGTTTAAATTAGTTAGCTGATTGGGTTCAACTGTTTTCTGAAATGAATTATAGACTGAATGGAAGTGCGCTGCTATCTTATAAACACTTCGTTATTTTTCAAGTGTGTTAACAGGTCACTACAGCTTTAATGACCTGGTAACATAAAAATAAATGTTTGACTTCTTCTAACGAATACAATATCGTTATAATTTTTTTACCACCAAAATTTATCACCCAATTACTTTATTAACAACAAATATGTTATTGGTGTCATAACTGAAGAAAACTTTTTCAGGAAGGGGATATTCACCTTGAGCGTTTAAATGATTTTGAACTCATTTTGAAGTATTTGGACCACTGAACTGTAAAATTAAGCTCATACAGTGCAGTTTTGCTTGAAAAGCAGTTCCCTCAATTTAATTTCACACATCTTACTTGGTTCATCATAAGCGGGAGCATGAGTCGATAAAATGTTAGTAAGAATCATCTGAAAACATGCAGTACGGGAACTTTCAATAAATGATTCAATTTCAATCGGTTTGAATAACATCTTTGAAAATATGGGAACGTTAGGCGTCAAATTCCATGTTTTTGAACATTTATTGCAATGTGAACAGTTGTGAAAACTAAAATACTTGTTGTTCTGCATATTTTAAATCTGTTTGAGTCACTTCAACAAAATGAATTTGTTCCAATCACAGTGATCTGACTGAGAGTTTCACCGGACACTTAATTTACATTTTAGAAACGTTTAACACTCATTTTCCTTTTAATACTTTGAAACGTTTTTTCAGCAAGCGAGCAGCCAATATATTTTCATTAGCTGTTTAAACTGTGCACCAAAGCCAATGCCAATGTATGTTTTTTAAATTCGTATGTTTTCTTTATCTATTCTTCGTATTTCACAATATAGAGTTCAGGAAAACCAATCATTTAGTTTCTGACCTCTGATATTACCTTACGACGAGCAAAACAACGAAATATGATACGTCTTTCTAGCCATGAGGATATGGAATTGTTCTGTCCCACGAGCGAGCACGTATCTTGTGATGAACGTCTTCAGTTGTAAGAAAATCCGAAAATGGAACCCGTTTTTTGCAAAAAGGAAAATGAGGAATAATATGCATACCTAAAATATTATTGATCCAAAATGCGTTTTTTTTCTAATATGGACAATATATATTTTTGAGTTCATATTTTATTTGAAATTATAAACAAATGTCGCTTAAGACAATGCAATATGGTGGTTCAAAAGTTTGTGTCCTAAATCTGTTATACTTAAATATTGGTTTTCTTTACCGTAGACTTTTGAGCGCAACACGAACCGAATTTTTTCGGCGCTAAGATTACGAACAATTTAAGTTCATTTTTCTATGTAAAACCATGTATGGCTGCAATCATTTCTTGTTCAGTACATCAGGTTTTCAAAATAAAAGATATGTGTTTGCAAAAAGGTGAATTTTTTCATATGGTGGAAAAATTAAATGCAGATCTGTATAAAATGTTCGTTATGATTGAGTTATATGTAGCTGCATAGATTTACTCAAGTTTGACATTCTGAGATGCACAACTACCAGCTCGAATATCCTTAATCGGGTCTTCAACAGAAGTCGGTCATTGTGTTTTGATTCTATCTACTTGTTTAGCGTTCTTTCGTCATATCAATGCGTTGATAAAAGCGTTCACCTTGTTATTCATTAACATCGCTTGAATTAATACCTAAGAAAAACAATTTGACTTTTATTTTACATCAGCGTGTTTACGACTCCAAAATATGTAATACCTTACAACTCGTAGTTCCTACACAATCTCTTTACTAACGTCAGCTTTTCTGTTTCCGGAGAAATTCTGAACTGCCTTAGAGGAAGCATCCCAAGCTCTAGCCTCTTACTCCATTCATTGCGGTGACAGAGTGGGCATCACTGAAAAGTGTTAATATCTTCTGTCTGTCAGATATTAGATCGTCACACATGGAATGGTGCATTATTAAATTACTTGTTACTTCGTCTTCCGGTCGCATTCTTTTTTGTGATGCATTAGAACAGCAACAGCCACATCGTATTGCGAAAAATTGGTTGTGTGCATAAAAATTCGGAAAAATAAACAACCCAGACTAGTGAATATAGATTGCCCCATTTTGCTCCACGACTCGGCACCTACTCACACTTCTCAAGCTATGGTTTACTAGTTACAAAGCTTGAATTATGATGGTTTGCAACACCCTCCGTATTCTCCTATTGTGTCACCTACTGATCATCACTTATTTAAGCAATTTGAACTTTTTTCCGCAATAAAATATTTTTAAATAAAGAAAAATTCAAGCATTTGACCGGAGATAGATGAATTTTTCAAAGATGGAATATATGACTTGGGAAAACGTTGAAGTTAAATCGTAAATGAACATGAATCATGTTTTGATGAAATGAGTTTTCTGACACTTTGAAACATTTTCTTCATCGTTGGTTTACGATACTTCATGCATGACAACTTAGCACTCATGTCTTTTTCTTCTAGTCACTCGGACGTGGAATGATTGAATATATTACATAGAACCAAGTTCTATGCGAATTAGGGATGAGATCTTTCTTCTATTAACAAAAAAGAAAATTGATTATATTCGTGCCTTCAGGAAGCAAGCTTGTGTGGGACCGTTCTTTTTACTGCCAAAAGATCAGCTGTAGCTTTTACGTCGTAATACCACAAGAAACGAGGAGGTATTTTGTGTTATGTTCTGGTTGACCTATCAGAAAGTTAACGAAGTTCAAATCGGCAGAATAACCCTTGATGTACGTGATACAGTAACCTTTCCTAAAGAATTTTGATATCGGCATATTCCCCTTTTATACTCACAAGGGGTTTTACTGGAGAAAATCCACTTATGTTTCCGATGCGAAACACATTTTAAATTTCTTTTCGTCTGTATAAAATCTTCACTCTCTTGAATCATATGCAGGTAATCCTGTAACATGCAGAATGCATACAATAGGACTGTAATAAACAAATTGAGCAGTAGAATTAAAGTACTTCAGCCAACAGTCTTTTTTCCCATGCAACATGGAAGTCAACAATTCAGCAGATGTTAGCAAATACAAATCTCTGACTAGATTATGTAATCGAGGCTGAATAAACTGAAAAGGCTCACCATGATTTGTATAAAATAGCCAAAAATATCGAGTCATCTTTTTGTCCTATAAGTTATTTTATTAATGGTTCTGTTATATATTTCTGGCGACGCAGTAAGTCTTTGTGCAGGCCATTATGCACAACTGATCGAACGTCAGAATGGAAATTTTAGGAGTTTTTTTTCATTATTGAAACCTTTCACACTGACGAAGAAAAAGTAGCAGCCATCAAAATACTTTTTTGGTTCATACACTAAGCTCAAGCTTGACATTTTTCTTTGAGCCTATGATCGTGAAGTTTTAACCAATCTTGTGTACGTACATTAAGGAACTCAACTTTTGTCCTCGTTCCCAAGAGACAATTTAAAGTAGGCAAGGTACGCTTTTTTCATAAAAGTATTCATGTTTTGCCTTTGAGTCCTAAAGTCAAGTTTCGGGTGATGTAACAAAATATCTGTCGTTTCAACATTTTTTTCTTCGTAGCGTTGTAGTTACGACTGCGTTCACTCGAAACTGCGAAGTTATTACGAAATACGAAGAAGAATCACAACTATCTTAGGATGTACACTAACTGTCAGAATTACCTTGAATATGAATCAACTCTGTATCTATTTTCGTAAATATGGAAATTGAGATAAGAGGTAAAAAAAATTTTATAATTGCCCTTCTACTCAAGACTAACAATGTTAATACAGGCAGTAATGCCGACCCTCCACCCAGCCGTCACTGCCCTTAATGTGTGTTCACTGCCCTTAATGTGAACTATGGCTTGAGAAGTGTGAGTAGATGCCGAGTCGTGGAGCAAGCACACTGCCCTTAATGTGTATTCTCGGTGCCCGCACTTGAAGGAAAAAGCGACTACTCCCTTAAAGCAACATGCAAAATGCTTAGGAAAATAGAAAATTCATTACCCAAATGTACCGTTGATAAACAACAGTTGATAACATTAAACTCTGCCAATGCAGGCGAATCATGACCAGTCTGGCAGTTTTTCGACTGTTGCACATGAAAACATGGCTACACCAGATGTCATCTGAAAAAATCTGGGTTGTAAAACGTAAAATCAATCTGCATTGAACAAAGAGCATTGAAAGCTCAATTTTTGCGGTAAATTGTGTTGAAATGGTGTGTTGGTAGCACTAAAATACAACATGGTAGTGCAACTCTGAAAAAAATTCAGATTCGGCCGAAATCACAGTAAAAATTGTTCACGCTGAAACTTTTAGTTATTAGTGGACGAGCGTTATCAGCTCCAATTTTAGTTTCAAGAACTGTAGTGGATTGAATTTGATTGTATTTAAAAACTTTCCACTTAAACAAACCTTCATAAAGTAATTTAGGCGCTCTATGTCACAAGGGCGAAGACGGCACTAGCTAAAAATCTATTTCTATGACTCCGAAATCCCACAGCCGAGCTTAATTTTTTTGTTTCGTCAGCTAAGCGATACTGTTCACCGTTCAGGCACAGCGTCACTTTAAAATAACTTGGTCCAGTCCTATGTGCTTTCAGACACAAACTCAAAACTTGTTTTTGTTATCTTCGCCCTTGTGGCACGCAACGCCTCAACTGTGAAATGTACCTTGTGCATGTGATGAGAATCTTCGCTTAGATTGGCGTCGGTGTGAACTTTACGAGTTGTTCAGTGATGGGCCGACCTTGGTTGACAGCAACTGTTTTGCTGTTGTTCCTACTACATAATGGCTTTGGTTACACGCCACCAGTCTGATGTTCCTACTACGTACTGGCTTTGGTTACACGCCACCAGTCTGATGTTACTACTACGTACTGGCTTTGGTTACACGCCACCAGTCTGATGTTCCTACTACATACTGGCTTTGGTTACACGCCACCAGTCTGATGTTCCTACTACGTACTGGCTTTGGTTACACGCCACCAGTCTGATGTTACTACTACGTACTGGCTTTGGTTACACGCCACCAGTCTGATGTTACTACTACATACTGGCTTTGGTTACACGCCACCAGTCTGATGTTCCTGCTACGTACTGGCTTTGGTTACGTGCCACCAGTCTGATGTTCCTGCTACGTACTGGCTTTGGTTACGCGCCACCAGTCTGATGTTCCTGTTACGTACTGGCTTTGGTTACGCGCCACCAGTCTGATGTTTCTGGCCCTCTGTAGAATTTGTTTTATGAGCTCACCGTTTCCACTCAGCAGGATCAGATTGAATTACCTAAAATCATTTATTGTGAAGAATATAGTCGGTGATGCTATCCATTTTTTTTCTGCAAATTTTATGTGCACCAATATTTCGATTGAATTTTCATTCGCGCACTGGAGTTTAAAACATACAATTTTCACGGTTCTTCATTATACAGTGGAGAATTATATGAATAGTTTCTGTATTACACAGCTCGACCTGAGTTATGGTAGGAATAAATCCCGAATGAGAAACCCTGTTTCATTAATATTAGCTATTCAAAACTCTCTCTAATTAAATTAAGTATGTCAGTCGCTTTTATTTCTGTGCTGACGATCTTTCAATAATTCGGAGAATTGGAAGTGGTTTGGAAACCTTTATTCTTACGTGTGACATTAATTGTTCCGTGTCTGAGTATTGAAAAACAAACAAACCTTGAAATTGTTCCCTTTTATTTGATTTTGTGTCTTTATTAACGAAAATGCTCTTGTAATTTCTTATATTCTACAGTGTTATTCATAACACTGAGCGCTTTAAATTATTTGTTTCATTTACAAATGTTTGAAGCTACTGCTAACAGTATTTTTTATCTGTACCTGTATGTTTCATTTCAACATTTTCATTTTTTGCTTGAAAAGCTAATATATGCAGAAAGCTTTTTTACTCGTGTTCTTCATGCTATGCGAGTTTTACGTCAGATTGTTTGCTATCATTTTTCTTTTATTTTTGATGCCGTACCATGGGTCAGGAGAAACCTCTGGAGGACGTTCATTGTAGCACATCCCCTTTCATGCCGGCCTGCTTCAGAACTCCGACGTTATTGAAGCAAAAATGGACTACTACTGTTTGATTAAATTTATATTGAGGATTTCAATTAGTTCATGGTGTTTTTTTAATTATTCAATGATAAATTTATGTGCGTTGAAGTATGTTTGTGTTGTGAATAACAAATGTGATCTTGCGTGTTTAAATTTGGAGATTTCATTTGCCTTGTGAAAATGGGTTCCATTGTACAAATTCCACACATGTCGAACAGTGATATTTTCAAAGACCATGGCATTGTTATCATTATACCAATAGTTGGCGATTTTTCGTACGGATGTTTTACTCGTACTCTCTTTTCTGTGAATTTATATGACAATTTAGCAGACAGAATTTTTCTTAACATCTCGTGAATTTACTCTCACATTCCCTGAGCTGTGAGCGTTTAAATTATTTTGTATAGTTTTCCTCGCACTCAGATGCTCCATAAAGGTAGAAACGAGTGTTGCACCATATTCTCCTGACGCACTATTATGATGGAAATAGTTCCTTTTGTTTTCCCTCTTACATTTTCTGAAATAGAACAAGTATACGGACTTGCGTGTCATGTAAAGAACGCCTTGCGCACCTGGTGTACCAATTTGCGCTTTATTTTTTCTCTAAGCTGGAGAGTTTTTAATACAAGATGCAAAGCTTCCGCGCACGCTAGACCACAGCCTCCTAAACTTTTGAAGCAATGGGACATTAACGGACCAAAACTCCCTAGCTACACTGCTGATTAACTCGAAATTTTTTGATGAGGAAGAGGGTCCTTTAATTAAGGAGAATGGAAACTGGCACCATCGTGTTCTAACGTAAATGACAACATGGCAGTACCCGCACGGAGATGTGAGATGGTGATGAATCTGGACTTAGTTATAAGTGAGGTTTTGGTGTTCTTTTTGTTTTAACTGAAGATGAGAGAAACTTAAAGGTTGTAACGTTTACTACGGAGGCTAAAAGTAATGAAAGTAACGTATACGAAACATTTTTACTCTCAAATATTTTTTTTTATTTAAACTATACGTTTAGTAGATTTTAGATTCGAAACCTATTTAACGAATATAATCAATTGAGAATCCGTTTTTTCGAATCCATGAACCTTGTCATTGCTGTGTCTTCTCGTTGACCTGAGTACACGAGGAACGGTTCACTATTCCTGCTTTAGATGTCTTTCTACGGTGACTTAATGAGTCGCGTAGTAATGGAGTACTAAACGAAACATCTGCGCAGTCTCTGAGTCTGTAACCTTTAGTGAGCAATTGTTCGTTCCGGTATCCAAACAAAACATTAGTTGTAGTGAAATATGTAGATTTAGTTTTGGTTTTCTATGAACTATGGAATTGAGCTTATTTTATTAGAACCCAATACGAAATGCATCAATTGGCTTTGAGAGCATGGCATGTAATTTCAGCGAAAGCTGTTACTAAGAATCAGTCATAAAAGTTTTTTCTGTTAATAACATCGAACAAAACTATATTGATCTCCTTTTCCAATTTCAAATGTTAATCCTGAAGTAGATGCACTGAGTCATCGTTTGTCACTAGTTGCATGCTCAACCTGTATAAGGGCATCCGGATCCTGTAGATGTACTGCCGTCCGTTCACCTCCTCAGTTGCCTGTAGTGCTCCGAGATATCGTCCTTCATCTCATCCCTCAGTTGCCTGTAGCGCTTCGAGATCACATCGTCCTTCAGTTGCCTGTAGCGCTCCGAGATCATATCGTCCTTCATCTCATCCCTCAGTTGCCTGTAGCGCTCCGAGATCGTATCGTCCTACATCTCTCTCTTAGTTACCTGTGGTGCTCCGAGATCGTATCGTCCTACATCTCTCTCTTAGTTACCTGTGGTGCTCCGAGATCATATCGTCCTTCATCTCACCCCTCAGTTGCCTGTAGTGCTTCGAGATATCGTCCTTCTTTTCACCCCTCAGTTGTCTGTAGTGCTCCGAGATATCGTCCTTCATCTCATCCCTCAG
>VCRD01000942.1:162235-182200 GCA_006783055.1 Trinorchestia longiramus
TGCTGACGCATATCAGCCTGCACTACTGTACTGCATGTTGTCATACTGACGCATATCAGTCTGCATTACTGCACTGCATGCACTTATACTGACGCATATCAGCCTGCACTACTGCACTGCATGCACTTATACTGACGCATATCAGCCTGCACTACTGCACTGCATGCAGTTGTACTGACGCATATCAGCCTGCACTACTGCACTGCATGCACTTATACTAACGCATATCAGCCTGCACTACTGCACTGCATGCAGTTATACTGACGCATATCAGCCTGCACTACTGCACTGCATGCAGTTATACTGACGCATATCAGCTTGCACTACTGCACTGCATGCAGTTATACTGAGGCAGATCAGCCTGCACAACTGCACCACACCCTCTAATGCTAGCAGACGTCTCACAAAGCTGCACTGCATGCTAATGCCCACGCTCATATACCCCTCTTTTCTGCACGTATGTGCACATTGATATTTCACAGATTTGGCTGCATGTTATGAACAAATCAATAAAGATTCCTTCCCAGAGAAGTAACACTTTTTAAATATTCCAAACTTGTCACTCAATTTATTGAACGTAATTTCTTTAACTGGTTATAATTCTTGTGCTGGAATAAAAACTAGAAGCAATTAATTGTTAAAGTTTCTATAATTGATGCTTACTTTAGTGGAACAATGGTATTATCCTATGATCAGTTTCCAACCCGCACTAGTGGAGTGTCAATTCACAGAGTTCTAACAAGATATCAAATTACGAGATCATTGCACGAACCACGACTAGTTAATTCAGGGTTACTGGTCTTTAGACGGAGTGTAAGTTGTTTTTCTTGTACTTGAGAAAGCCGTAACTACCGTCAAGTGGCAGCACAATCCTGCTTTAGATTACAGCCTGCTGAGTGCCCTGATATTGCCTTGACCCAGCTTATAATTACCCTAATTTTCAGGTGACGCAACGCTTCAGCCTGATTTGGGCAGGTATTAAAACTAAAATGCCTACAATTCGCATGAGGCATCGCCATGTTAACTTTAGCAAAGGCGCAGCAATCACGCGCGCCCAATAATTGCGTGCCCTGACGATTACGAATGCACCAGAGCTTGTTCCTCACTCGAATTAAGAATAATTATTGTTTTCAATGATACAAAAACCTGCTGTCAGATAATACGAACTTTGTAATAACATTGCGTTTATTATTGGTGTGAGCCTGGTACCTGTGTTGACTGAATGATGCAGCTTTCTTGCGTGTTTGCTTGACTGCGATGATTAAACAACTACGCTTTCTCTATATTTTTATTAAGTATTCAAATTCCTTATGGTGTTTGTTAGAAAATTCAGTATCAAAATGAGTGCTAATTGTTCATTTTGCTACTGCGCATAATAGGTTACAAGAAATTCCTGGTCTATCCTAGTCTATTCCTTGCTTGGATTTTTAATCATCCTTCCATTTTCTCTCTTATCACTGGCACAAAGATTGCTCTATTGCTCACAGACGAGGCTTAAGCTTCTGGTTTTTCTATCATTTAAATGAACAACGTTCATTAAAAATTACCGCTCTATTTATAAATTGCTTTTACTTTTACCCTCTTGTTTCACAAGCCCCCGTTTTACCTCCAGCTAAGCTCCTGTGATCTCTCCGTCCATGACCTAAGGGGATGCGGAGTACCTCCAAGCCGTAGACCGCTGAAGTGGCTCACTATGAACACGAGTTCGCTCTGCATTGACTCAAAGTTTATTTAAGCTCGCCTGTTTTGAGCGGGAGGTGCCTTCAAAAGCCCAGCTTGTGTTAGTCGGGTTTGGGTAAACAAGGAAATTTGTTTAGAAAAGCACCTCATACACTCAGTGCTCACTTAAATCAGTCGTTACGTAAATTGCCTTAATGCTTAATTCTTTTGTGAATTATTCTGGCTTGATGACCTATATTACGGCTCACTTATCTGCACATAACTTACGAATACATTTGTGAAATTGAGAGGTTCCACGTCAAAAAAGGTGAACATATACTGCGCTTGCTTTTCTTTTGCAGAATTAATTTACATGTATTTATAATGAAATAGATTATTCCCAAGGAAAAGTAATCACCGCTTGTGAATTAACTCGTAGAAAAGTATACCATTCCAGTGGATTAAATTTTGACTCAAAATTGTCAGTCGTAGTTTCAAATGTTCATCAAAATTTGTTCATTTCGTTATTACTTTTTCTATCCCTTTAGTAACGAGTCAATTCTTGAATAGTTTCTAATTTAATGATATGATTTTGACGTGATTTTATGGGAATAGAAACCAAATTTGAATGTAATAATGGAAAGAGTACAGCCGTCTTCTCGTTATAATTTCTTCATTTTTGATTCACTTGCTAGTAGGTAGGATGTTGTTCATGGACTGAATCATTCTTACATTTACTATCCAAATTTAAAGTTTCATCACTTTGTTTAAGGAAATTACGCGTATACGAATATGTGACTCGGAAATGTGAAGATTTTTTCATTATTTTTGTTTCAATTTAGAAGTTCGCACGTTGTACATTCGCTCACCAACTCATTGAAGTGTTCATAATTTATCAGCTTTTTGAAATGTCTTGTATAGGGTTTTCAATTTAACCGATTGAGGGCATAATTTTAAAGCAACACAATTTATTTCAGCGTCACTAAATAAAATGGAGTTCCAGTTATTTAATGCGTTAGCTATTAGAGGTTACTTTGTTTACTCAGCATCCATTTTTAATTGATATGATTTTATTTACATGCCTTCAACGTATTTATATGTAAATTGAAGGTTGTTCATGTAATTGCGTGTATGGAGAGAATTCAATAAAGCCCCAAAGGTGAAAAAGGGCATGAACTATTTAAGATTAGGGCTTGGTATAAGTAAATCGAAGTTTAGATGGATGAATTAAGACAGAAGGGTTAAGTGTAACTGTGGTGTTGCTGTAAAGAACTTAGGTGAGCAACCGATACAGATATGAACGGGTAATGCATGTGGGCTAGTTAGCCTTTAATCGAAACTTTATGAAGCCTGGCCTCTTACCTACATACTCCGTTGTCTGGAGGAGTCTGAGTGCGGGAGAAAAGTACTGCTAATATATTATCTATTTCCAAGCGAAGTTTTCCGTTAACAAGGCAGTGTTGCTCAACTGTTAGAGTAATTCGTATTTACGTTCCTATTTGTCATGAGCAAATCCACCTTCCCGTGAGGCGACTTCACACGATCAATAAACTTGATCGATTGTTTGAATTCAAACTATGTTGCGAGTTTTCTAAAGATTTTTGTCAGTTTTCCTGCCCTGATTTATATCTTGGTAGTGTGCAAATATTCAAGTAATCAGGCTTTGACATTACACCACACACGATTCTTTGTGGGCCTTTCTGACAGCTGCTATGACACGATCTACATTCAGAATCGGACCACTTCACAAGAGTAGTTGGCAATGTCATCTTTCCTGCTTACATAACGCTGGGAATAAACCTGCGCCTTCACTTAATTAAATCAAGAATACTCGTCTTGATGCACTTGAGTTCCATTGTATTTGACCATGCAATTCCGCGAGAACCATTCGAGCATGAAAACATTATGTAAATGAAGCTCTCCCTGGTTCAAATTGCCCCGTGGGAGACCCTGTACAATATGCATTATCCTAAGTAAGATTTTTTCTGCTCCCCACGATTTTATGGTCTGCATTGTATGAAGATTAATAATAGTTTTTGTTAAGGTTTTTATTCTGTTCGAAATGTATTTTAACTGTTTGTTGTTTTAAGTTTTATTCTCTCTAGTACATAATTTACTATTCATAGTATAATAATTGTGGAAATTATTATTTTCTGACATCCAACACTATTTATCATTATTCAAACATCTTCAGTTTGAGCTTTCTCCTCTGTACCTGTAGATAAGTCGACGCATTTAGACTATACTAAAATATGACAACATTCTTGAGTTGTTAACCAAGTTTCATGCCACCTAAAATTATACAGGCGTTTGTTTCATACCTTGAATCAGTGCTTTATAATACTGGGGGATTTTCTATCCAATATTTATGAAGACTGGTAAATGTTTTCACAGTTTACTTCCATGGTACGTACGTTTTTTGTGTGCATATAAATATTTTTCCTGGTTTATTAGGTAACCAAGAGGAATACTAACAAGACCCTCGTTGCTGAAGAAGTAACCAAGTACGGGAAAACACACAATTCTTCAAACGTTGTTAATGAGCGAAATAGAGTAATAATTCTAACTTTTTTCAGAAATGTTTCGTGGATGGCTAGTTCATTACGGCCACTCTCACTGAGACTCGAATATTATCTCTCATTTGTTTGGCTTTCAGTTCTGGGCAACAGACAAGGTAATTATGAAGATAACGTTATTCTTACGAGCCTTGTGTTTCACCATATATATCAAGGGTAATAAAGTTGTTTTATTATGTTCTTGAAGAAACTTTACCAAGTGGAAATGTCATCCTGAATAATCTAACGTACTTTTTGCTTTATCAGCAAAAAATCTAAAAAAACTCAATTACATTAACAATAAATGAAGTCCTTAGCAAATAGGAGTCGTTGTTCCAAAATTTTTCATGCATGTTTTCACTTGTTACATTCATTTTGGCGATATTTTCGGTACATTTAAATATTGAATATTTTATCGCAGTTCATCGATAAATGAAGGAAATTCATTGTGTACAACAACTAATTGAAACTCAGCTCATGTTTTGTGCCTTCGTTTCCTGGAACGTCCAGACTCACCGATTAATTTAATGAGAGCAATTCCATTGGCAAGTTACTCTAAAAGTTTCACTCATAAGTTTTATCCGAATCTTGTTTACTCAAACGAACAGAATCTTTACGGTAAAGTATTTTTCTGAAGAGATGTGTTTGCCTCTTGATCGAGAGTTTATCAATGTTGTTCCCTGGACTGGAAATTTATCACCAGCTTGGTCGACTGGTGAGTTCACCAGCTTGGTCGACTGGTGAGTTCACCAGCTTGGTCGACTGGTGAGCGAATCTGCTTGCGAGCGGGAAGACCCGGGTTCGAATCCCGCTGCCGACATGGTTGACGCGGCTAGAAATACGGCATGGGACTTGGGTAAACAACCGAATAATTATCTAAGTAATTATCCGACCCAAGAATGGGCCAGAAGGTTCGTTCCTATAGCCTCATTCTATTCTATTCTATTCTATTCTACTTGTGAGGTATGCAGGTTGTGCCCTGAGAGATCAGGAGGGGGGAGGAAGTATTTGATTTATTGGCCAGCAGTGTTTGATTTATTCATGGTAAGTACTTGATTTATTAGCTAGAAGTATATTTGATATGTTTGCTAGAAGTGTTCGATTTATTTACTAGAAATGTTTGATTTAGTCGTTAGAAATGCTGGGTTTATTGATTTATTGCTAGAAGTGCTTGATTTATTTGCTTCAATGCTGCGTCTATGCGATAGAAATACTGGGTTTATTCGCTAGAAATAAGTCTATTCGTGAGAAATACTACGTTTATGTAATGGAAATACTATATTTATTCACTCGAATGCTGCGTGTATGCGATGAAAATTTTGGGTTTGGGTTTATTCATTAGAATATTAGATTTATGTGCTAGAAATGCAGGGTTTGTTCCCTAGAAATGGTACGATAATAAGCTTGGAATGTAGAGTTCATATGTTAGAAATGTTTGATTTACTCCCTTGAAATGTTGAGTTTATTTCCTTGAAATGTTGAGTTTATTTCCTGGAAATGTTGGGTTTATTTCCTAGAAATGTTGGATTTATTTCTTGAAAATGTTGGGTTTATTTTCTGGAAATGTTGGGTTTATTTTCTAGAAATGTTCGTTTTTTTCATAAAATAGACCGTTTTCGCTAGTACTAGGTATAAGTGCTAGAAATTGTTCATTCTCTCAATTCAAGTAAAAAATAAATAAAAAACATTTGCTTCTAAGATTCATATTGTTTTGTAATTTCTTTGAAAGTCATTGCAACATTTACTGAATGTGAATGCAGGGCCGTTATGGATTTATTAGTATTTAAACGTGTAGCTGGATTACCGTATGTTGGTATCAATAACATTTTTTTCAAGTTCGAATAATGTACGACGATGCATCAACTATATTCAGTTGTTATTTGGTTGAATTATTCATGACTAAAAAAATTGTGTTGCTATTCCTGTTCTTACTAACGTTCAATTTCTTTATTGTACCTCACATATCTCTCCAACATCCCACATGTTTATTTTATACTACGCTCTGCAGTGCCTCAGTTAATCTCAATTGGCTATTCTATAAAAAGCTCGGCACCAAGTTCAATTAAGCAATTTATCTACTTAACCCGGCGAGCGTTCCCAACCAAAACAAGGCTAATTGTGCTTTACGCTGACACTTCTCTCTCTCTCTTTTTGTCTCCATCGCCTCAGTTGTCTTCTCTTGTGCCGTGCTTGGCAGCTTGGAAAATTGTTTTATTCCTTCTTGGTCGGGGCCTTTCACGGGGTAAACCTGCTCTAAGACTACTGACAAAACATGGCTCTCATTAACATTTTTCGGCTGCCTAAAATGATAATGGAGTAGTGAACAGAATCAACAAAGGAAGCCAGAATAGGCTATGTTTTACGTTTAGAATGAAGAAGTAACCATTACAAGAAAAGCTCCTGTAGCAGTGAGCAATTAGAGTGCGGCAGTTTTACTTGAAGAACATCGAAGTTTGACGTGTTATATCTTTGATTATTCAATAATCATGGATTCCAATCAACGATATAAGTTATAGGAAATCTTTTGAATCATATTGATTTATAAGTTGTAAAACGTTTAGTACGAGTACTTTGGCAGTCACTACTATCTAGAGAGGCAAGGTTTATACAGTACCCAAGCGAGAACAGGACACAGAGGCTCTCCTTGTTACGTTGTTGAAAGGATTCGCTTCTTTTGCTATGTTTGAGAAACATTGAGAACGTTACTCTGTAATCGTAAAGAAAATATTTTGTTTACTGTTCAATTGTGACTCCCAAATTTTGTAGGCGAGTGTTTATGTTAATTTATTTTCTTTAGGGAAATTCTAGAAATATTATTGATGCCGGTATTATTGGGTTAAGCCAATTTGTATTTTATTGTAACGTAGTAAATTTACCTTAAAATTTTCAAATAATAGTTTATTCGTCATCGTTGCATTCACCTCTTGCATTCAGCAGATAGCTAGTTGATTACTCTGAAGTCAATTTTAGCCGGTTTCATTTCGTAATTTTCTTCTTTTATTTCTTGATCATATTGTGGTGAACAAAGAAGATAGAAATCATTTTGAGGAAGGTTTAAGGCATATGGTGAATGAATTAGTGCAGACCAATATCATTTCCCGTGTGATTATTGCTTAATGTAATCGGACGTTACCTTGAAGAAGCTCAACGTTTCTCCAGTTGAATAGTGAAAGACGTTTCCTTTGAAGATTTTCATATATACGTTGCAGCTTTTGGCATTACAAGTGTGCATTTAAGTATGATTACGGTTACAAAAATTTCGAGATGGATATACTCCAGTGGTAACATTGTACAAAACACATTCTGCGAACGCTTTTTTCATATAGGCAATTCCAGATAAGGTTAAAACACTGGAAGCTCAAAATACGTCGTTACATTTTACGTCCAGTGAACTGAAATCATTTATGACTCGACCCAATATTAAGTTTTTGTCCACGAGCTGCTGGTTTTTACTGCTCTATGTTGTTCACAGGATAACAATGGCTGATTCGTTCACATTCTTTCTGCCTTGTGAAAAAATGTTGTTCTCGATCACTCTGTTGAATCATGCATGGAAGAACATAGAAGCAACGAAAAATTATTTGTGATATTTATTGTTTTATGCAGTAGAGTGTTGTGGGTGATTTTATTAGCATTGCTTATATTATTTCTTTTTTGTTTCTCTTATAGGGCTGGAAGAGACTGCACACAGTGCGATTGATCTCTTACGCGAATATCTTCGCCTCTATTTATTTTTCTTCTTCGTGCCTCATATTTGTCTCTCCATGATGCTTTCATTGTCTCGTTAGTGCGCTGTGTCAACAAGACGTTGAAATTTTCCCTTTTCGTGCAACTACAACTAAATGTTTACAAAGGTTTACCCTGATGATCGCACTAGCTGAGCTGGAACGTATTAGATTTACTCTGAAAGTAACAATCTCGACTTCGATTTAAGCAACGCATTTTTCCATTTCTCCCCCTCACATTTGCATAAGATCTTGCCTAAGCTTGTTAGCTTTGCATGCATCAGTCATATGCTACTGCGAGGCAAATTATCCATGAAGTTAAATTGTATCAAGGCAAATATACGTGATGAGCATTAAGTAATTTAAGCTCATTTGAATACAGTGCATTTAGATTCAGTTAAATCCTAGTATCAAATTATGATGGTAGCTGTAATAACGGTTCTAACAGTCAGCCAACAATTCTTTGCTTGTCGCTCTTTGTGTTCAAAATCACGTGCAAACAGAGCAATGAAATTGGCTTGGTTTCCCCCTAAGAAAACACCCATTCAAGTTCCTCCATTTTAAGAGCCTTTTTACGGAAGTACTTGTATTTTTGAGCACTTGCTTTTTACAGCACCGCACTGGAAACGCAAGGAAAAGTCTCTCGTACTCCCATTGTGGGAATGAACTGAGAACAAGAATAGATTCCTCATTATGTAATCCGGCGAGGCTCAAACTACGATTTCCGGACACTCAATAGGATTTCCGCACTGACTTTGCTCCTGTTTTCTTTGTTTTGCCAGCTCTCATGTAAGTCAGCTTATCATTGTTAATGGTATTCCTTTGTAATTTTTGTCCCAATCTTGCAAAGTTTGACGACTATTGATTATTGGATCATACCTCCTTGTATTTGTAGAACTCCTGCTTGTCTGTTTCCACTTCACAGCTAGTCACATTAGAGCTCCATCCAATTGATAAATATATTTTTGATGAACATGGACTCGTATCACTTCTATAAAATTGCTTGCCTGTTAGGTTGCGGAGGTATGGCTGTAGAAAAATTTAGTTACACCCAGCGAATCGCGGTTGTCATCGCTCGGGAAGCCCGTCGTTCAATTAACCAACAACCTTGCATTTCATTTTAAAGTTAGTTTTTTGTTTCATGCCGCTGCACTCTGTGCGCCTTGTCTATTGTTGCTGCAGTTATTTAAATTTTTTACGAAGTCTGACATACAGTCTCTGAGAGCCTTTTTCATTTCTTTTTGTTTTATCTACTTTTTTAACTTTACAAGCTACCGGCTACCCCCAGAATTCAGAATTGCACGAAGAGTTATAAGTTTTTTAGTGGCTTGCTGTGATTTGCAGAGGCTCCTTCTATGAAACTCGTACGCTTTCGTAGCACGAGTGATTGTTTTTCTTTCAAGGGAGTGGAGTTGAAAACAGTAAGAGGCTACATCTATCTTAAATATTTTTACAAAGTACAGGAGTACTTTGTACTTAGTACTCCTGTACTTTGTTCAAGTTCGAGCTTTGTTAAAGTTCGTGACTTGTAAGTATGATTAGAGTTTATGTTACTAGGGAATATTAATTAAATGTATGACTAACCCGCTGGCAGACATGCTGGTTATTTGTCTCTATTTTTTCATAGTAACTTACTATTCTTATCAAACATTTACGACTGCCCTTCCTAAATATTTACTAGGCATTAAATATGAAGTATGTTATTTAGTTTAATCTTTTAAGTTAAGTAGAAGACGTAGTGCCCTGTTTGTGAGCTGCTTTTAGACTAGGATTGTGAGAGTGCGCGCGTTAGTCATAAGTTTAGATCTAGGCTGTTTGGGCCTACCGAAACTTGATTTCTAATTTTTACTTTTACTATGTGATGAAAGTATTGCTGAAGTCATTAGAAGGATCTTGCGCTCAAGTGTCCTCTCCAAGTCAATCTTAACTCTGAAACCTCCACTGTAAGCTAATCTTAAGTTAAATGCCTTCTGGGTCTAATTTTGAACGGAAACTTCTTCCACTTCGAGAAAATCTTGAAGGTGAGACACCTCTGTCAAAAACTTTTGAATACAAAATTCCTCCGTGCACTTTGCACTAATTTTCATCTTGAATGGCGGTTATTCTACCAAGTGCCTATTTGCTCGATCACTACATGGCGAATGGTGAAAGTGACCAATATTCTTGTATATCTTACACCGAACTTCTATTGATTTTCCCCTTTGACGTTACTTAAACTTGATATGAAAACCCGACATCTGTATTCTCTTTACGTTCTCATATGTACATAATTCAAGTTTCTATATGAGATACATTTTTGTTAGTATTTTGATCGTGAGATGAAATTTTTGCAACTTCTAAGACCCAACTGGAGTTAATTCATCTGACTTAGTAACATTTCCTATCCACCTCGAGATAAAAGCTTACCACGGCCCTTGCAACTGAAGGTTAATTTGTTCGTTCTCTTTCACTTAAGAAACGCCAGAGCCCGCAGCTAACTTTGTTTAATGTTATTCGTTCATCTTCATCTGTTAGTACTTCTTATGACATCACTCTTAAACTCGAAGCATATTTTCCTCCACCCAAGTTCCTTCTCTCATAGTCCCAGCCTCATAGTCCCAGCCTCATAGTCCCAGCCTCATGGTCTCAGCCTCATGGTCTCAGCCTCATGGTCTCAGCCTCATGGTCTCAGCCTCATGCTCCCAGCCTCATGCTCCCAGCCTCATGGTCCCAGCCTCATGGTCCCAGCCTCATGGTCCCAGCCTCATGCTCCCAGCCTCATGATCTCAGCCTCATGGTCTCAGCCTCATGCTCCCAGCCTCATGGTCTCAGCCTCATGGTCTCAGCCTCATGGTCTCAGCCTCATGGTCTCAGCCTCATGGTCTCAGCCTCAATTTACTCATGTGGCATGACGCTCCAAGCGTATTGTGGCATGACGCTCCAAGCGTATTGTGGCATGACGCTCCAAGCGTATTGTGGCATGACAGTGTACTTCATTACACAGTGCAGTGACATATTTCCTGTAATGAATACTTCATTATGAATTCCTAGTAGGTCATTTTGCTATCATACCTTCTTTTGTACAACTTTTTATTACCCTGATTGAGTAGCACCTCATTTCGCTCTCGAAATAACTTTCATTACTGTCCAGTGATAGTAACCATAATTTTCTTCTCTGCTAGTCCTCATTACTCTTGTACTGTCTTCCATTACTTCTTCATTGTGTGTCTTTATTACCTCCTTGTGCTGTCCTTCATTACGTCGTCGTGGAGTCTCTCTTCTTTCCCCTTTTGCATTGCTCGTAGTCATTACCACCGCCTGCTTATTACTCATTACCACCGCCTACTTATTACTCATTACCACCGCCTACTTAATTACTTATCACCGTCTACTTATTACTCATTACCACCTCCTACTTATTACTCATTACCACCTCCTACTTATTACTCATTACCACCTCCTACTTATTACTCATTACCACCTCCTACTTATTACTCATTACCACCGCCTACTTATTACTCATTACCACCGCCTACTTATTACTCATTACCACCACCTACTTATTACTCATTACCACCGCCTACTTAATACTCATTACCACAGCATGCTTAATAATCATTACCACCGCTTACATATAACCCATTACCACTGCATGCTTAATAATCATTACCACTACATGCTTAATAATCATTACCACTGCATGCTTAATAATCATTACCACTACATGCTTAATAATCATTACCACTACATGGTTAATAATCATTACCCCCGCCTACTTATTATTCATCACCACTGCACAATACCTGCTTTATTCTCATATGGTTTCCTTCATTATTCTGCCGCAGTTCTTATGATAATTGTGTTCTCAGAGTACCTGTACTCCGCTCTCTGGGATGCCTTTCATATTAACACGTTGACCCCAAAGTGGTACGTATGTGTACCACTTAGGTTAGGTTCTGTAATTTTTTCAGATCCTTCTAGTGACTATGCTTACAAAGTGAAGTTTTACACCAATCAGGCAATCGGAGGCAACGTGTTAACACGTTTGTTGCGATTGCCTGATTGGTGTAAAACTTCACTTTGTACGCATAGTCACTAAAAGACTTGGAAAAAATTCCAGAACCTAACCTCAGTGACCCACCGGTGGGTCGCATCGCAACAAACGTGTTAATCTTCTCGCTACAATCATTCATGGGAGATTCGTTCACAGAAATTTCAATGTCCACCAAAAGAATTACCTTTTCGTTTTTTATCTCGTTAGTTTTTCATCAATACTCCAACTATTTCTGCTTTCCTTTTTCTCATAGCCGTTAATTTTATTTTAAATTTCATATCGGGAACTACTCCCACTTCCAGACGTTAATTTACTCCTGCATGGCATTTTCATCACCTTTCCGAAATGTATCATACTTCAGCATTACCCTCTAGCAGGGCAGTGGCTTTCATAACCTCAGCAGTGGCCCTCATCATTACCCTGTTTTATTGTTCTATTTTACCTTCTCACAGCGTTCTTTATCATTGTTCTCGTACTGTGTCACTCATCATTACCCTCGTTTAGTACTCCTCATCATTACCCTCGTTTAGTACTCCTCATCATTACCTTCTTGCAGTACACTGCATTATTACTCTCGTGGCGTCCACTGCATTATTACTCTCGTGGCGTACACTGCATTATTACTCTCGTGGCGTACACTTCGTATTATCCTCGTATAGTACTTCTTATCACTGCCCTCGTGCAGTGCCACTCGTCATTACTCTCGTGCACTGCACTGCATCATTACTCTCGTGCACTGCACTGCATCATTACCCTCGTGCACTGCACTGCATCATTACCCTCATTGAATGCAGTTCCTCATTACTCTCACGAGTACTTCCCTTCGTCACCAACTGACAGCACTTGCTCTCATCACTATCTCTGAATAATTCCCCTCATCACCTGACAATATTACCCCTCACTTCCCTCGCTCATTAGCCTCGTCAACCTGTGAGGTGTACGGACAAAGCATATTCTTTTAAGCGTTTTACGCTCCTCTCACCTGCTAGTCATTATGGTCTTCGTTTTGGGTTTTCTACTTGTTCGATTTCCTTGAACTTGTTTCTGTTCAAGAACCAGTGGAAAATATCTTTGTAATCTTCACATCCATGGTTTTAGGCTTACCTTGAGGTAGCGTCTGTGTTTGTTTCAACGATTTATCCCGACTCGTGCACCTTAGTAGCGAGAGGCAGATCTTCGCAATGATCGGCTTCAGTAGCTTGGCAGATGCGAAGAGGTGTGTGGCGCGTCGTTCTCGTCAAGCTGTCGGGAAACTCGAGCACCTGTCTAAGAGTGCGACCTGTACGGGAAGGCTGTTTCTTAATGAACTTTCTCCGGGTGTGGACCATTTATACAGTGACCTCATACCAAGTTTTACCTCTTCAGTGCTGCAAAGATGCTGTAAATTATAAGAAATGATGCACTATTTAAATCGCGATGCTTTAAGAAGAGATGCACGGGTAGAGCAGCTCATGTCGCCGCGAGCTTTTTGCCATTATTTGTACGTGTGCTCGTGCAAAATATAATTATTCGCTCCTGAAATGTACAGGCGGCACTACTGAGCGGCCAAGTGACTTACGACATGATGTAGTAGAACTTGTGCTTCTTACGAGAATTGTGACAACAACGAATGTTACTTGTTGCTGCTGCTCCTTATTCTTGTCAAGACTGCTATATCGTCACCTGTGTGTTCAGGAACTGTTATATTGTAGATTAGTTCAGATTTAGGAGCACGTGTCGTTGCTTCTGAACCTCAGTCACGATTTTGCGTTCGACAAAGCCACGATTTCATTAGCGGCATTACACCTTAAAATTCTGTCCCATTTCGAGCAGTTGTGGTTGCCAATAACTGAAATTTTTGTGGCTTCAGCATCTGCCTCTTTTAGGTCTTCAAAGTTGACTAGATCTATAATCGTGAGTTCTGACCTTTATATAAGATCAATATTAGAAATTATTTAGCATTACCTTTTTATTACGGCACCGGTTATTTTTGGTGGCATCTCCCCCTGTTTTGGCCGTGTGTCTCAACAGCACGTGTTGATGTTCATCGATCGCTATTATTTCTGACCAGCCTCTCTAAATAATTGTTCACCCTGACATTTTTCCTGTGTCTTGGAACATATCTGCCGTGTACTTCCTCTCTGATCATGTAAAAATTTAAGTCAGACGTGAACTAACGCTCAGTCAGCCTGTGGATCCATTTGTCATCCTGGCGGCCGAGATTTATACAGAGTTGCTTACCTATTGACGAGATGGTTCACTGAAAATAACTCCATTGTTTATACCGAGCTAGCAAATTTCATTCAATATACCTTGTGATCAGCGCGAAACACAAATAAAGTATGTTTATTTTGTTGAGTTTTTTCTCATTGTACCTAAGTTTCAATGCCAGTTTTCTCCTTTCGCTCCTTTTATGTATGTGCTCTGATCTATTTTGATCTTTGCGTTTCTTTTTCGCTCATATCTACAGCGATGCTCGAACTCACTTTTATGTCGCATATACTTTGATGCTCGAGTGCATTTCTTGCGAGAGTCTACTTCTATCTCATCTTTTGATGGTCACACCACCCACTTTGACACTCACGTGCCCTCAGATGTCAATACCGAGAGTAAGATTGCATCAGCAATTTCTAGAATATTACTTCGTTCATGTTTGGATTTATCCTGAAGCTACGTGGTCAATTTCATTTGCTGCAACTCCTCCGGCACTCCTGCAGCTGCGTGCAGACCAGAACTGCATGTAGAGTCGGGCGAAAATTACTCCAAAAGAGTAGGAGTCGGAGTTGAACTTTCCAAAAACTGAGTTGAAGTCGAACGACTTAACTTCCAACTCCACAGCTTTAGTGCGGACGCCGCTGCGACCATCATGCTCTAGTGTTCTTACTACAGGTCACGTTACCGAGATAGTGCTTCAAAAGCTGTATGTATGTAATCCACGTGACTATTGGAGAACTTATTTGGCTCAAAAACAAACTACATTCATGACTCAGACTCACGAGGGAAATTTTGTGTGGTAACAACAGTACTTTGAATGATGAACACTTAGTTATAGGTATTCTTGAGTTGCTGTTCGTGTTTTACAACATTAAAATTAATTTAATTGTTGGGCATTTATCAGTTGATTTTCCACCCAATATTGTTGGTTTTCTGACGAAACTTTTGATTCGCAAAAAGCTTGAAGAAGTTATTTGCGTTTTGAATTAACATTTTCTTTGGTTGTTTTCTATTAACGTAGCTTTTCTCTGAAATTTTGTTGACTGAAATTTAAAATTACTTGACACGCTATAGTCAAATTCAAACCGTAAAAAAGGTGGGGACCTGAAGAAAATCCTTCAAATTACTTTCTGACGATGTCAATGTGTAGAAACAAATGGGAGTGGACATTTAATTAAACAATGGATGAGAATAATAAACGCAAAAATTAACTTTTTATACAATTAAATTCTTGTTTTTCTGCAGTTGGTAAGTAATAGATACATCGTTAAAAAGTTAATTTGATATACTCAACTAAAGTTTTGTAAACGTAACTTGTGATCAGCACTAGTGTCATAAATGAGGGCAGATGTAGCCAGTGACGCGCAATTTACATGAACTCAAGAAGGAATCTCTAGAGACAGTGCAGAAGTTTGGTTTCAAAGATAATTTTGTATATTTAGATGCTTATCAAGTTCGATAAGGAGACTTAAAACTATGACCTGTATTTTACTATGGTTGCACTCAAATGTTTGTATTATTCAAGAAGGAATCCTTAGATTGTGTGGTGTAGACTGATTTTGGTTTTTGTTTTACTCTAGTGAATGTCATTAAGTAACATTCATGTTGATAAATTATACTTCTAATCTACCTACAATATTCACGTGATAAATTCATCACATGTTTCATACTCTGATCGATAATATAGAATATTTAAAATTTTAATACTACTGTAGAATAAAAGAGAAACCTTAAAATTTTATCCCAATTTTGATGTAAGCCGATATGACGCTAACATATTCGTGTTAATATTACTAATTGATGTAAGCCGGTATGAGATTATCGTGCTCATATTAACATAACAAATTGGCGTTGTTCGGCTCTCTTAAGAATCATGATAAATTAGAATATTCGTTAGTAGTCTACCGTTCCCCTTGAAACAACTATACACGGTAAATATTTATTTTTTCGTGGCATATCCTGTAGTAGTTTAAGCTTCTATTATACGTAATATCGCCCAAATTATTCGTAGTTTCACTTAAATTAACGAAAGTTTTACCAAAATTCATTTGTCAAAATTGATATGGTTTTGTTAGTTATCTGCGTGCGGACGAACTGACTGCATTTGGTGCTTATTTCTCCATCATCTTTCATGATGAAATTTGCGTCACGGGTGGTGAGTCGTTACACTTGTTGACAAACAATGAATAGCAGAAATGCCTCGAAAATTCGTAGTGGTGTTTAATTGAAATGGTTTCACTATATGACGATAAAATGTACCAGAAAACCCGTGACCTCACACGCATAACATACACCCTTTATTGCGTGTGTCTCAGCGCAATATCGGAATTATTTTCTCCTACGGTAGAGGAAAGTGGTTTCAGCATACTGGTCCAGGTTGTATTTGTTTCTGGTGCTGCTGTACGTTTGATGTGTGTTTCTGTTTTGCTGTACGTTTGATGTGTGTTTCTGTGCTGCTGTACGTTTGATGTGTGTTTCTGTTTTGCTGTACGTTTGATGTGTTTCTGGTCCTGCTGTACGTTTGATGTGTGTTTCTGTGCTGCTGTACGTTTGATGTGTTTTAGCGACATCGCTTGTTCTCAAATTTTCAGAAAATAAACATAAAACCCAAATTTGTTCACTCTATGCACTTTTTAACAATGTTCCAATGTTCCACGTGTACTGTATGTTAATTTTCTAACTATAGTATCTTTCATATTTCTTAGAATTTGAATACTTTTATTTTAGTGTTTTTTAGCGAGACTATTCTACTCATGTAGTACGCAATGTATCTTTATCTCTGTGTCTCTATCTGTGTGTGTTCGTCCCATTTTTTTCAATCTATTACTGAAGAAAAATTATTGAAATGCAATCAAAACGAGAATGAATGTATTCTAAGCATGGTATTGCGGATACGAAAGGTGCTGGATTACTATAAAATACACAATTTTTTCCGTTATTAGCCTTCTACACGGCCATGTTATCGGCAGAGAAGAAACAGAGTAGAAGTTCTGTATATACTTATGAGAAATATTCATTTAATACACAATCATTCGTCATCAATTTTCAATACATTCGTCTTTATCATGATTTCATTAGTTAAATCTAAACCGTGGAATTTCTAAGGTAACTCTTGAATGGTTTTATAAACAAAACACTTCTAAATTCTTATTGTCCTGCATTTATACTCGAGTATTTTTCATGCTTCGAATATAGTTTGTGTATTTTGTTCAGAACAGATAAACAGTTGTCAAAATAATAAGTTTCCCAACCATGACTATTTAATTTAATAAAAAATGATTCTTTACCTCTGAATGAATTGCTTTGGAGCTATTGATAGTTTGATCATTTGTGCGGCATCAATGAAGGATTTTAATTACACTGGAATTTGTTTTCAACCTTCACGAGACGCCATGACTATTCTCATTCAAAGCTCGTGCTGTGCATAATTTTTATTTAATTCTCAATTCCGGGACGAACACGCATTTTATATTTTCAACTAGACAGTTCCCTTGGAAATTTCACTGTTTAGATTGGATTAATTTGAAATTATTATGTAGACGAATGTCCGCTTTACGACGGATTATTATACGCAGTTTGTTGCTTGCTTGGTCCGTCATGCTATAGCGCACTTAAGGATTTCGATAGGAGAAAATTCAGTAGGGTATATATGTATTGTCAGCATTGTATTGTGGATAACAAGGGCACATCCTCCAATGTGGAAACTACTTTACCAGGCCCGCGTCTACTGGCAAATCAAACGAAAAAATCAGTAAAAAATACGAATTTTTACGGGTGGGTCTACTAGTGATTATAATAATGACAGTAATGCTTATAATTATGACTACGAACACCAATGAAAAAATAATAGTATGATTTACAGATGGTATGAAAGCAATTCATAAAAAATATGTAATCGCTCTATTTTAATGAAACAAGAGTATCTATACTACCACAAAGATTGGATATTTATAAAGAGTGGCATAAATTTTCCTATTTCATACTTCATCTCAAAAGTATCATCCTCAAAAGTGGCCCAAGTACACAGCCCCAGTCGTCATTCCAAACACAATTTTCTAATCACTGAGCAAAAGTCATCGTTCATTATTTTTACTTTCGGACAGCTTCAGAGCATCAAGCAAGTCTAAAGGGCATTCAAAATAAAATTCTTTACCAACCATGCAGGTTGGTAAAGCAGGGCTAAATACAAGGTGTTTCAAAAAAAATGTACTCACCCTGAAACCGTTGCTAACATGCTGTCTTCTTTGTGTTGCAGGTGTGAGGTTCGAACCTTTGCGAACATGATTAAATGTGATTAAAGAATCATGTTCGCAAAGGTTCGAACCTCACACCTGCAACACAAAGAAGACAGCATGTTAGCAACGGTTAAAGGGTGAGTACATTTTTTTGAGACACCCTGTATTCCAGCATTTAATTGTGAATTATGAACGAATTTGACTAAACAGCTTCAATTCGACCTCAGGTTCGCACTGGCTAGAAGTTTGGGGCATTACGGAACTTATTGACACTAAATAATTGTTTGAACAAAATTTAAATTGCACATCATGTGCACAGCAAACATGTTGGGTTTAACACGTTGAGTGCGATTGTCTAGCTGGTGCAAATCTTTACTTTGTACACACAGTCACTTGAAAGCTTTGAAAAAATTAGAGAACCTAACCTGAGTGACCCACCTGTGGGTCGTATCGCATTCAACGTGTTAAGCTACAGAACCACCTGGTTAGTTCTGAGAAAACATCTCAAGTGGAAGGCTTACAAGCCACAACTGGCGCCAGTTCTCGGGAAGGCAAAGACAAAGAAGGAATTTAGGCTGGTGGCCTGTATTTTTCAGCTGTTTCGAGGAGGAGCGTGTAATCTGGTCAGGTGAAAAATGGTTTCTTTTACACCTCACCAAGCGAGTAAATCAACATGTGCTGGCCCCCAACAAATCAAATGCATCGAGTGCAAGAAGGTTCACAGAGAAAAACTTATGTCATGAGTGGGAGTGGTGGATTGGAGAATTCTCCGTGATTTGGTTTGAAGGATCCGTTGGCCTTGATGCTTACTTGAGGAATACAACAGTTTGGCATGCAGTTAGGGCGGTGGCCACTAGACGTCACTACTGGTTTCAGCAAGACAACACCAGCTGCCATGTGACAGTCTGCGTGTTTAGTTCCTGGGATCTAAGTTAGGTGATTGATTGATTTCACGTCGGACGAATAGTCACTGGTCCCCATGCTCTCCAGACCTATCCCACTTTGATTTCTGTTTCTATGCTTACGCATGGCACACATCGCCAGGCGTCAAACAAGCAGTTTCGGAAAGTTGAAACTTATGGTACTTCACAGCCAACATGAGTGAGGAGGATCTCAGAAAGATGGCAAGCTATAACAAGGAATAACCAGTTGTGCAGTGGTCAGTTTGAAAGTTATTTTTAAACCTTTGAAGCAATAAACACAAACGTCCAACTTATGGCGTACCATTACCATCCTTGTTTTATGAAAATATGGTAATTAAATATTTTTTGATGAAGCCTTGTCTTAATATCAGTATGTGTAGATCTTATAGTACTAATAATTTAAATAGCATTTTTCTACACATTCCCCAAATTGATGGGATGGATGAGAAGAAATAGTGTTCTCACATCCACCTTTCTTTTCCTTATTACTTAAAGAGAGCTCTGAACGAAGTTGTCCAGCACCTTAATCGAACTTGACGCTGGACAACTTTAATCGAACTTAATCACCAGCTTGGTCGACTGGTGAGCGAATCTGCTTGCGAGCGGAAAGACCCGGGTTCGAATCCCGCTGCCGACATGGTT
>VCRD01000943.1:19545-89508 GCA_006783055.1 Trinorchestia longiramus
CAGAAGATCGATTGAATGAACAGTGACTTGAGTTATGGTGCAAACACTGTATACTGTACGTGAGAAACTCCGGTGCACCATCACGCGGATCACTATTAGCTTTTTTGGTACCATGATGCGAATATCAGAACTTTCTTAACATATTTAATATCAAATTTAAAAAAAAAAGATGCTTTGTGATGTTTTACGGTCACTGCATTGTTCTGATCAAACTGTAGCGTGCACTGCCCTACCAGCGTTTGCACAGACACACGTGTTGTTCTGCATCTTAAGATGTGCAAAATTAGAGCGGTACTTATATGTACCGTCAGTATCAAAAGGGTTAAATTCGACTGGGTAGCTTGAGCACGTGATTTTTTCTGTTTTCCTTCAAATCATTTTCAACAACCAAATGATTGCAGTTATTTCTGGCGGTTTCGTTCTCACATATTCGAGAGCTTTTAGATAATTAAAAATTATCTACGGCACGAAAAAGTTTGAAAATCATTAACTGTGAACCGTACATTAGGGAGATAGCTCCCCTAAGCGAGTTTTCTTATAACTATTGGTATTACTCTGCATTTTAGATACGTGTATGCGCATGCAAATAAATAGATGCGCTGTAATACATGAATGGTGTATCGCATGCTGTAACACAGAAAAAACTAAGTACTAGGTTTTGTTACAGGAAAACAAATAAAGCAAAATCATAGACCTTGAAATGGCTGACAACCTCTGCATCCAACACCCAAAATACTAGTGGCGACAGCAGCATCGGCACCCCAAACAACCCTAAATAATCCATTTAGGCCGGCAACCTGGATTCGTTTCAGTGACATTCACACACTCACCAGCCTTGCAAGTGTCAACAACTCCCTTAAGTGCTTTTACCCGCTCAGTCCTAAGCTGGATGGCCTCAACTACGCCTGATACCGAGATTCTCTTAGCCTATCGTTTCTCGCTACGTTATCTTGCTTCACAAGAGTATGTTGCTTGTGCTCATCACTATATCCTAACATTTCAAACATACAAGGCGGGACTACATCGTCGAGCCCGTGACACAGAGCATTCTGGGTCTTTATTCGATGGCGCACAATCGCCTAACACGGCTGAAAAACGATGTAAAGTCAACTATAAATAAATGTTTATAAGGTCTTTCACGTTCCGTCAATATTCTGCCGGCCCCTCTTTCTTTGCTTCTTCTATGATTCTCTCAAAGCCACTACAAACGATATTCAGTCAGTTATAGAAAGAAAGTCGAATGTCAGAGGGACCTGTGATACGGCACAAAATTAACTTCGAAACTCGTATGAAAAAACTTTCGGTACCCATGTCGATACATATTTAGAGTCAATAAATAATCCATGCTTCTACATTCAAAATGAACTCAACTTTTTATTTCTTTTTAATTCTTTGTTCAAGATTTCTATCCGACAACTTGTAAGTCATACTACGCAGGTCCCATTTTCCTAGTTGTATAGCAGCCTATACGCAGGTTAAACGTCGGCGATTTAAACATTTGCAGTTGTACCTTAAATATTTATCTCTGTATCAGATGCTTTCATTGTTCATGCCTGTGTAATTTATACCTGATCAGGCATGCCCTATGAGTTTAAACTTTAGTACCTTTCTAAGCTTGCTGTACAGAAGACATGGAATTAAACTTCTCTCACCTACTAACCTAGCCGAGCGAAGATGCGCCGTGCAAAATTGACTTTCAGTTTGCAATAACATTAGGATTAGTTACTATAGGTCTAGGTACTAAGGATTGCATCAGTTCTGGTGTTCGTGTCACCTTGTCGTTTCTTTCTTACTCCAGAAGTGGAAAATGTCTGTAGCCGTGCTACCTGAACTGCCGCACCTCCTGGGTCTCGCCCTCAAAGTTTAGTTCGATCAGAAGAAGAAACAAACTAGGAAGGTTTTCTTCTTCTAGGCAAAGGAATGTTTCAATTTAAAAAATACCAATTATTGATGATATTCTATGTTCACTAAAAACTTCCTAGAATTTTGCACAGATGATGTACACGAATGCTTTTTGACGATGTCAGGCAAATATGTCCAAAACTTGATATTTTCCTGTAATGAAAAGCACCCTATGAAGTTGGAATAGTGTCAACGCTGTAAAAAATAATTGCTTTATTTGACGTTTAAGAAAAATATACATGAAGTACGAAGTCAATTAATTAGTGACCTGGTGCTTAAAATTACTAATTTTGAAACCCTTTAGCTAATATAAAAGTGACATTTTCAATAGCACGGCTGTCGTAATAGCTCCACTAACCTCTGGCTTCTCGCTCATCGGTGCATGCACACGTTCAGACTCAGTGATCACTAAACTTTATTATTGAAAACTATACTTAATTATTCTTCAGTAATATCTAAGTATATCAGAAGAGAGTCTTTGAATCACGTACAAAGTTCTCTCTAAGAAATGCTCACGTCCTTTGAAACTGAACAAAAATGCGTGGTCAGTTATCAAGTCAGAAGAAAAAAATCATGGGAACAAAGTTCTGGGAAAACGTCATGGTAAAAAAGTCGTGGGAGAAAATACAGGAAAAAATTCACAAGAAAAAAATGTCAGGAAAAAAATCACAGAAAAAGCTCGCGGGAAAAAGTCCCACGAAAAAAGTTATGAGAAAAAAGTTGTAGGAACAAAGTTACTGAAAATAAGCTAGATCTTTTGCTAGGAAAAATTTAGGGAATCGAAAACAAATATTCAATTCTACCACAATTTATTAAAGTAGTATATATATTTGAATATGTTTAACAGAAGATTTCTTGAATCAGCTATTTATTAGTAAACAATGACAACACTATTGTAATATTATAACACTGTTTGCCTGTGAAAATATTTTACATATATTTGATACCGTTAGCACAGCGAAGAAATCAAACAAAAACGTATATGTATGCTAATTACAGTTAGTGTGTGACTTGTACGAATGAAAACATCCTTTAATTCTATGACATGAGAATATTCAGTATGTTTAACTGCTATAATTTTTTATGCGACTTTTAATCTAAAATGATAATGATAGATTTAGTGCAAGGGTAGTGGCAGAATTTCCAGTTATAGAAGGCTAGTAAAGAAGGAATTCTTATTATCTGCCGTGGCCGTCTTCTACATCATTTCAAAAAAGTTTCGTTTCAAAATATTTTGTAATCTTAATGAGGCTTTATTAAAGTCCGAACCATGTAAGTTTTTGCTTGATTTCAAATTAATTCCAGAGTTGATTATGATACCAAAGGGTCATCAATCAACACGCAACTTGTTTATTTAAATACTTCTGTTAGCAAGCTATCACTTTCAAGACAGCTCGCTTTTTAGGGTCTAGAAACACCCAATGTGCTCTATCCTAATTTCGGTTCACAGGAATGACTTGAAAACATTCACAAAAAAAACTCAGAGAAGTCATCCAAGTGTTCAAATGTACAAAAATTAATAAATGTGTTGAATTTTTTGCTACGTCTTACTTGTGTGACAGGTTGAAATTTAGCATGAATCATAGTACAATAATATTTATGGTACTGATCTTAGCATGGGTGAGTTGAACTAGAAACCTCAGTTTTGATTCCATTGAAAAATTATTATAAATTGTCGAGTTCACACTCAAACATCTTTATGCAGAGCAATTTAATCTTGCTTGTTGAAACAATTAGACATGATTTTCTTATGATGAAACACGTCATTTTGTTGCAATTTTTGTAGCTTCTCAACGAATGATGAAATTTTACAGAAGCTGAATACGAGAATAAGAGTGCACTGAAACAGTAATCTGTAAAAAAACTTGATTAGATCATTAAGAAATGTTATAATGTCCCGTCTGGAAACGGGAATTTCGTACATAAATTTATTTGACGTTGCAAAGACTATAATTTATTTGCGAACACGAACACTCAATTTCCGAAACTCTATGCTATATCTTTCTGTATTTGCTAGTATACATATTCAAGAAACTTAGAGCAGTTCCAAACTTCTGCAAGTACAAGGTGCGGCAACATAACTCTTTTTTTTCAAAGCGCTTTGTTGTAAAAAAAGGGAAGTTATGTCACCGCCCCTTGTATGTATCATACTTTATTCTGGCATGCAGAGGGCTACGTTTCCTACCCTGAAACTCAACCCAATAATTCTACTATTAGAGTCACTATTACAGCTTTAAACAGAAACATTTTAGTAAAAAACTATTTGCCCCTTGCTCATATACCTTAATTTTACCATTCGAGTTACAGTTTAGCCTGTGAAGAAGTCGGAACATAATTAGTAGCACATATTCCTCGCAGCGTGTTGCTGATCCCCTTCTGTTTCGGCCGCTACCCCACAGTGAAAAGTAACGTTCTGTTGTTGTATCACTATAGTTATGTACTGTTATTCTCTGTATTATTCCAGTTACTATTTACTTTTTAGCAAGAATGATTTCGAAGAACAGCGCGGTGGAGGCGGTGATGAGACCCACGGCGAGAACAATGAAGGCTCCTGCAAGATGCTCTAGAGAAACAAACTTCACCTTGTTTTTTGTTGGGTCCTTGGGTATTGTGATCTGGTGATTAGACAGCTGGTAACCTGACACCTCGTTGATGCGCTCGAACACCAGGTGTTGTACTATGCCGGCATCCACAAGGCGGTGGAGGCTGGTAATAAAAATACGTTTCTTTTAAAGTAAAGACAACGATGCGATTTTAAGCACCCTCTTTAGAATTGGCTTAGTTTAATTGAATGCTTCTTGACGTGGTGAGATACAATATAAACTAGTACAGCTGACAAACTGGTTTTTCTGTCTGCTTAGTTCCTATATCGTACATACGAACATTATGACACGTTTGTGGCATGTATACGAGTAAGAAGATAAAACCAATATATCACGAACCGGGCAATGTTTAATCTAACAGTTAATATAACACGCGTTGAGGATCCAAGAAGCTTCCTATATTTTATTATAATACTATTTCATACACATAAAATTTGAGTTATTCTGATTACAACATTATATTTATGATAGTGCCTAGGGATCCAAAGAGTGCCTTTAATGTTGGTTGGCAGGGCTAAGCTCGCGTGGGAATTTGTTTTTGCTCTGCTGAGTTGAAGCTTCTCTAAAGGTATCGATTATAGTAATGAAACACTAAAGGTCTATCATTCTTATATCATCTGTTAGACCTCGAGAACGAGCTGAGAAGCTGTTTCTTCGATGACATTTTACTATCAGGCATACTTTTATGCACGAAAAAAATACGAGGATATGTGTCATAATCACAAAAAAGAAGAGACATCCGTCTTATGCGCTGCTGCGATCATTTGAAGTAACATCTGCACCTTAGGGAAGGAAAACGAATAACAGAAAATTGATGGCATATGTAAAAAGATACAGTCCCATCGTGTAGTTGCAGCTTTTTGTTTGAATCAGCTCAAAGTTACCAATTTGAATGTCTGAAAAAAGAGCATTCCATTCAAAAAAGACCAAAGAAGAGATAGGAACGTGAACATGCAGTCTAATTTCTTTCTTCACACTTACTCGTAATTGCTACTCGAACTTGTCTTCAAAACACGGCTAGTTTACCCATCAAGTGAGGGAGGATAATTCCTTTCCAAACTGCTTTCTGTGGAGCAGTAGAATTGAAAGTGATACAAAGTATTTACATAGGAATTACCTAGTGTGGCCATGAAAATGGCACTAGCTCCATGTCCGAGTCGCAGTGTACATAATCTGAGGAATACTGCTCACTATTGTCTTAGGAGGAACATACGAAGTTTTTTTTTCAATCTCCGATGGGCTAGAAGAAAAGGAAATTTGCATACTATAATAATTATGGTATAAAAAGTATTGCAGAGTCTTACTTATTTCTTTACATCATCGCCAGAACGGATGCAGCCCGATAACTCGAAGTATGGGCAATTGAATATGGTCGATACGACCGATGCTCCCATCAAATGTGAGTTACGAAGTGTAATTTGTTTTCCGCAAGCAAAAGAATACAGTGCCACTAAATTCAATCAGAGAATGAGCAAAGTATACGATAACAAATTTATGCGTGAGGTAGCGTACGGTTTTGGTGTAGAAAATTTATTGAACAATCAACCGCCGTCCACATAAAAGGTGAACGTCGGTTTGCCCTTTTTAATATGTTCTGCACTACTTTCGTACGCTACCATCACTCATAAATTTGTCACCGTACATTTTGCTCATTCTGCGATGGATTTTATGAGCACTATGATTTCTGCTTGCAAAAAACGAATTACACTTCGTAACTCACATTTGGCGGAAGCATTGGTAGTAGCGGTCATGTTCAATTGCTTGTGCCTAGGACAATCGGGTGGTATCTGTTTTGGCTATTTTGTAGAGAACAAGGACTACTATAAACAGGACGTTTACCGCCATGTAGCTGACTACGGTAGCGGAGGCCAGTTCACTAAGCTCAGTTATCCCCCAGCTGTCACAGTGCGAGCATTGTCGTAGTCGGTCGCTCGCTTTGAATCGGATATTGTTGTTTGTTTCGAGACACATTGCTGCATTTCTGAGTGGATACTGTTTGTTTACAAAGTTTATTGTTAATTGTATGTATTAAAAACAAGGGTAATTACAATAAGGAGAACAGGAGCCGCACAGTATCTTCAATGTACCTGCTTCAAGTCTGCCTTCATCAAAACTCACACCTCGCCCGGCGAAAGTTGATGACCAACAACTCAGGTATTTTCTTCAGAAGAATAAGATTACTTCATTTGATGCTTTCAAACCTGAACGTAACCTGCAGAAGTAGTACAAGAACTTGATTATTTCAAGATCGAAAGAAAGGCTTGTGTGTGTTTGTTCATGACCGACAACTTCAGTGAGTGTAGCCTGCTGTGATTCTCGAAAACAAGCCCACTTTGTGTTCCCCACTAACGCTCAGTGCGTTCAAGAACGGCATTAGTGTACCACTGTTTAAGACATTTCATCCCAACAATGGTTTGAGATTGTATACTCAGTTCGACGAAACTGTGCGCTTGGCAATGCACTATGACAACCCGTTTAACAAAACGATCCAAAATGTTGTCACTCTTCTTCAAGCTCACACATCAGCCTGTGTCCCACCGAGAAGGAGATAAAGTTGGCATTTTTGACACCTTAGTTCGAACTTATATTACAGAAGCAGTTTTCCATGAAGGATTATTGTTTTGTTCTTCAATCATACCCAAAGTGTAATTATGAATAGCTCAGAGACTTTTTGGTACTGCCATGCAAACGCAAGCTGCATTACATCACTTCATCTATTGATAAGGACCAGGTGCTGAGGGAAACATTTGACAAAGTCTAGACTCTGCAGCAGAAGAATGTGTTTCTCTTGGTAGATGAAGTACAGATTCGCCCAACTGTTTAATTTTCTGGTGGGGTGCTGAGTGGCATGGCCGAGAACAACCGAGACTGCAAGGCCACTTCTATGCTGTGTGTCATGATGAAGTCACTGCACAAAGGACCTAGTCTGATGATTTTAGTGGAATTGACATTGACTGTCCCAAGATGTTCCATCGTCTGGCAAATTTTCTATTGAATGGACTCCACAACCTAGAGAAAGACCAGCAGAAGAAGGCAGTCCTTCTTCAGACCTCTGTAAAGAAGGCCCGGTTGGCTGACTAATCACTGCAGTTTGGTAGGTTTTTGCTCTATGTCTGTTTGTTTATATGCGTGAATGTTTGTATGTTTGGTTGTTTGCATTGGAAAAGGTTTAACTATAATCAATTTGTAAAGTCTAAAACTGCAGCAACTCGGCTTTCCACAAAGTGGCCACTAAGCTCATGCAATATTACATGTTAAGTCCGGTTAAAATTGGTATTTCAAAGCATTACAGTGCTTTAAACCATTTAAAATTCACTGCAAACCCTTATTAACCCTTTTATTGCTTGAAAGAAGTAATTTTTGATCAATTGGTTCGATAGAAAATGTTATGTTACTAAGAATACAATGGCCTCCGCTAGCGTAGTCAGCTATATGGCGGTGCACGTCCTGTTTATAGTTGTCCTTGGTAGAGAAATAAGTAACACTCTGTGATACTTTTGGTAATAAAATTATTATGGTATGTAAATTTGCCTGTTTATAGCCCATCAAAAGCTAAAATGAAAATAGCTCTCGGATTTGGGTAGAAAAATATCTCGATTACCAGTCTTTAATGATATTCCTACCAATGAGATCAATACTATAATCATTTACTTTGTTCGATAACCCTAGTTTCAACGTTAACTCACTTACAGTTCTGAGATGCATGGACGGTAGGGCGCTCCTTTGGGAAGGGCAAAGGCGATGTAGTCTGTCTGGAAGGGGGTGTGGCCGACGTGGAACAGCTTCAGGTCTTCGTACAGGATATAATAGTACAAGGACGTCAGATCGATGAAGCAAGCAAATTCGCCGCTCAAAATCTGCCTCACGGGAAAATGTATTGTACACCTTCAATTTCTCATGGATTTTACATGATTAAAAAAATAATTGTCAGTTCAAGTGGGTGCAATGAATGCTATTAAAAAATTATTTTATATTTTTTCAATTAAACTGACAAATAATGCAGTGTAGCAAAACTTATGCCAGAATTTTTGGTTATAGATCTTTTTGTTTTCTCTCAGTAACGTAAAACTACATATATTTTTAAAAACTACTTAACAAAATGTCTTATTTTGATGTTGAATACGACTAACATATTGATACAATAAAATACTTTTGGTAGCCTATTTACGTAGCATTTATGAAAAATTAAGCTGTAAGGTCGCATTAAATTACTGGTTGACGAATTATGTTCAACGAATGGAAAAAACTCCCGAGTATTTAGAAATTAACGCAGATATCACACATGGAAGAGGTTAAGTTAAGTGGATAACTGATATACTTAATATACGATAACTGATGTATGTTTTTATACCTCCCTCTTTTCTAAAGATAGTGAAGGTTATACTATTATACTCAGTCTATACCATCAGCTGCTTAGATTTAATATTCCACTTAATCATTGATTTTTAAGTGACGTCTCTTTCTCGTATAATACTTTTTGTAGACCCAATTTATGTTTACAGTAAACTAAGATTTAAAATCAAAATTACATAGCTTACCAATAGGGAGCGATATTCTAATAAAAACTTACTAGGACGTCTTTGAACGTACATCTACGTTCCCCCTGTACTGGCTTTCCTCAAATTGTCTTACAGCTCCATTATTCAGCACTAGGAAGGCTTTTCATTTCTGTAACATCCATTCATATACTGGCACTCAACTTTTTCACTTATGATGTTGTTGGCCAGTGATCATTTCAGCTACTTCTTATATACTCTCATTACGTATTTCCTACTACTATTGGCACTCGTGTATGTCAATAAAAATAGTATTCAATGAGAAAGTAAATTTGAAAACACAAAAATTGAAGCCCCAGCTATCTATTTTGTGTCAATACGATCAAATATCACAACTCTTCAAGCACGGAGGCTTTAATCGATAATTGTGGTAAAATGGAGCAATCAATTTCTTATCCGTAGATTTAATTTTCAATTCTGAATTTTATATTTAAAAATGATTTCATACAGAAGTAGTTTAAGCAAAATAATATAAATATAGCACACAAAGAATATAGCCACATTGTCGTCTACATCAAGTCGTCTGTGAAGGGATTATGTTTAAAAAAAATAGCATTACACTACCTGTTCTGGATTGAAGGCTTCATTCAAAAAGAGCATTGAAGCCAATTCCTTAATAACGGCGCTGGAACTTTCCTGTTTACAGGACGAAAATAAATGATTAATTATCGTAAAAAGAATTGTGTACGAGACCAGTAACGAAACTAATTTTTATTTAAAGATGCGAACATTGAAAGGAAAATTTATTCATCGCTCATGACTTAATCTTATGCACAAATTCCTGCCAAACTGAAACATAATACTTTGTGGATTTCTTTAGTCAATTGGACAGAATAATTTTGAACATTCAAGTCAGCGGACTTCCTCAAAATATTTTTTCATCTGGGAACTGTAATTTGCAAGCAAATAATAAATAAGCTAAGCTTGAATAACCTCAGGAGCGGAGGATACAGTAACCGTACAAGAGCAAGGCGATTGGCCTAAAAGAAATGACACATATCCTGAATGCGTTTGTTTTCTTGACGTGAGTTTTAGAGACTATAGATTTTTTAGTGGAATGTTTCAGCTGTAACAAATATGAACCCAGAAAATTTTCACTAATGAGTGTGCTGAAAAAAAATTTAACTGTAACGAGTGTGTTGTGTAGAAAAAAGTTTTACTTTAACAGGGGAAACAAATAAAGTTTCACTAGAACGAGTGTGTGGAGATGAAGTATGATAAAAACGAAGAAAAACGAGCACGACCTACAAATCGTTTTCTTTACCTGAGCGTCTCATTTGGCAATCATTATTATTTATTTGATTATTATCCTTGGCGAAGTAATCAAACTAATTCATGGGGGTGGAAAAAAATAACGATAACAGATCAATTCAAATCAGCGTTAGAACGACTGGTAAACAATAGCGTTTGCTGTTCATAAAGTCTGCTTATAAATTGATTCAGTTTTCCTCTTTCCACTAAAAACTTATTTCAAATTTTGGCCAATTACTTGCAGTAAATTCATAGAATATTAGTGCTCTTCGCGTACTAATGATCCGAAATGTTCACAAAAAAATAACAAGTTATTCACAACTGTGTTGAATTTCGTTAACATTGAAAAAAGAGAAAAAAAGTACATATATATACTGTCAATATTTCATTTCGGTGCCGATGCAGTTTCGAGAGTGGACTGCGTACGTTAAATATTGAACATTTGTGCACAGCTACCATGGAAAAGCTTAAAAACAAAACTTGATTTTTAAGGAATGACCTTGAATGTAGCAATAATAATGTTATTAATACCATGAATGTTAATTATTAATACCTGCAATTGAAAGACGATTGTGGTTCCCCTCATTTGCTTGAGCTTCAGTTCCCTTGTGTCCCGTGCCCTGAGTAAGTCCTCGAGGCAGTCGATGGGAGCCTCCGACGGAGGAGATGCAATGGCTGCCGTCAAGGCTCCGGAGTACATACCTGGATGTACAAATGGTACGTTTTTGTACATTTATTATGAAATTTTTACCTGGTACGAACTTCCCGTCTTGGAGTTTTGTTATGCTTTGAATTCAAGGAACTTATGTTTTAACCCTTCCACCCTGGGTGTCTTCATTTGGAGACACTCGGAGTGGAAAGGTTATATTCGGCGGTAAAAAAACAGTTGAGATTTGAGTTTTAATAAAAGTTTTGTTTTGTTTCGGACTGCTGTTAGAGTTATTAAGTGGCAGCCAAGGACTACTATAACCAGGACGTGCACCGCCATGTAGCTGACTACGGTAGCGGAGGCCAGTTCACTGAGTTCAGTTAGCCCCCATCTGTCACAGTGCAAACATTGTCGTGGTAAGTCGCTCGGTTTGAATCGGACATTGTCGTTTGTTTAGAGGCAGATTGCTGTATTCCTAAGTGGATACTGTTTGTTTACAAAGTTTATTACTAATTATTTGTATTAAAAATACCGTACAATTGTGTGGTTGTGTGAACAAGTGAAATCCCTCCCAGTATCTTCAATGTGCCTGTTTCATGTCTGCCATCTCCAAAACCTGCACCTCGCTCGGCGAAACTGGAAGACCAACAACTGAGGTATTTTCTTCAGAAGGATAAGATTACTTCATTTGATACTTTCAAACCTGAACGTGACCTGCAGAAGCAGTACAAGAACGTGATCATTTCAAGATCGAAAGAAAGGCTTGTGTGTTTGTTCATGACCGAAAACTTCAGTGAGTGCAGCCTGCTGTGATTTTCGAAAACAAACCCACTTTGTGTTCCTCACTAACGCTCAGTGCGTTCAAGAACGGCATTAGCTCACACCAAACAATGGTTTGAGATCGTATACACAGTCCGACGAAACTGTGCGCTTGGCAATGAACTATGTATGATATCCCGTTTGACAAAACGATCCAAGAGTTTGTCACCCTTATAGTTCACACCTCAGCCTTTGCCGACACCGAGAAGGAGAAGAAGTTGGTATTTTTGACCTGTTGGAACTTTTATCACAGAAGCAGTTTTCCATGAATGATTATTGTTTTGCTGTTCAATTATACCCGAAGTGTAATTATGAACAGCTCAGAGACTTTTTGGTGCTGCCATGCAAACGCAAGCTGCAGCCTTGCGACAAGGACCAGGTTCTGAGGGAAACATTTGACAAAGTCCAGACACTGCAACAGAAGAATGTGGTTCTCTTGGTAGATGAGGTACAGATTCGCCAAACTGTTTCAATTTCTGATGGGTTGCTGAGTGGCATATCTGAGAACAACCGAAACTGCAAGGTCATGTCTATTCTAATCACTAGGTAATTGCATTGCCACAGCCAAGCATCCTCTTGACAACGAGCGTGTCTGGTATCTCCTTTTTGACAGTACATCTGCTAAACAATTGGAGCTACATCTGCTAAACAACTGCTTCCGCAACAACTGGATCAGTGAGATGGGCCAGAAGATCAGTCTTGACAATGAAACGCGGCATCATATGCAGACGTCAAGGAACTGTACGAGTCAAAGAAAGGCAGTATTCTGACGACTACTACACTCACTCAATAAGCTGTCAACCCCTCAAATTTGCTGTCAACCCCTCAGAGAAAGACTAGCAGAAGAATGCAGTCCATCAGACCTCTGTCAAGAAGGCCTGGTTGGCTGACTAATCGCTCCAGTTTGGTAGGTTTTTGCTCTATGTCTGTTTGTTTATATGCGTGAATGTTTGTATGTTTGGTTGTTTGCATTGGAAAAAGTTGAACTATAATCAACTTGCAAAGTCTAAAACTGCGGCAAATCGGCTTTCTATAAAGTGGCCACTAAGCTCATACAATAATACATGTTAAGTCCGGTTAAAATTGGTATTTCAGAGCATTACAGTGCTTTAAACCATTTAAAATTCATTGAAAACCTTATTATCCCTTCTATTGCTTGGAAGAAGTAATTTTTGATCAATTTGTCCGATAGAAAATGTTATGTTACTAAGAATGCAAGGGCCTCCGCTACCTATACAGCTGCATGGCGATGCACGTCCTGGTTATAGTAGTCCTTGGGGGCAGTAAATCCTATTAGTAATCAATAGAGTACTAAAAGTTTTTTATTCATGTAGTATACACTGTAAGCAAATAGTATTCAATTTTTTGTAACTCCAGTACATACTGAATATCAGTTTGCAATAAAAGGTTTAACATTGATAACACAAAATTATTACATTTATTTAAATACATCAGAAACACTTTTCATACGTTATTGAAATCATTAATCTTTAACACAAGTGTAATGGCTTTTGCTAGTCAGTAACGCATTTAACTTGTATTAAGAAGTTTTTGCTAAAATCCAAAACTATTTTGGTCCATTTATCTTCGTACACTACATCCAAATTAATTTTCGTTCATCTCTTCTATGAGTTTTAAATTGCCTCGATTATAACAAATTTTAAATCTATGTCTTGCAATTAACACCACTTTTTATCCTCAATTTCTTCCTTTGAAACGCAGACAGTTGTCCAGTGCTGTACACGCATCATTAACTTACTTTCTTTTCTTTTATACACTGTAAATATTCTCGTGATGAATTCGGTCTACGTTTTACAAGCGAGAAATCTGTCAAAAACATGCTAAAAATGAGTTTCATGCAAGTATGTTTCATTCAGTCTTTGCCATAGGCAAGCATTAGTTTAGTAGGTCTGAGAACACATCTCCATAAGACTAACACAATTCTTACCGAATAATTCAATTTTCGCTTCGTCAGACCAACCAAAGACAAATACAAGACGCTCTGAAACCTGCAGATGCTTCAAAAGGGCTATATTTTATGCAGTGTAATAACGTTAAATCACGTCGAGGAGCACTTTTAAAATTGAAATCTTGTTTATCTCGGTCTCAGAAGTTTCTAGATCTATTTGGAGGCAGTTTGGCTATGTGTAGGGTTACCTGTGGCTAGAAATATTGTGTTCAGAGTGTGAAATAGAATATAATATGGCAGCAGGGATAAACTATTTAATCCATTCCTGGGTTACTACCGACGTTCCATGATGTCATGAATCAGTAGATAATTATTCTGAAGTTTCTTATTAAAAATTTGTCAAGACGGTTTTTGAATGTTTGTAGTGCCAGCAGAAATGCCATTTTTGAACAGCTGATTTTCCAATCCGGCAATGTTAACTTGAAAGACGTCAAAGTTCTACGGACGATACTTCCTTCCATTAGAACATAAATTTTAAACGGATGTCGAGAAATTAGAGTTGACTGCAAAAATTTTGACTAACACAATTTTTAACACCATCGCTGAAAATTTCTAACTGTTGCAATTTTCTTTTCTAATTGACGCAAAATTTCACAGAAATAGTTTCAGGAATGCTCAGGCGATTTTTAAGATTTCTCCATATTAAAATTTCTGCGTGGTATGCTTGCTCATTTCCCTGTGGCTGCCTAATTAATGAAGGAAGTTGTAACACCCAAGTCATTGTTTCTAAAATGCAAAATAGATGAAGTATCTACTTTGTTTTTCTGTATAACTGGTATTTCTAGAACAGCTTTGCATTTTACTCCTATTGCTCATGGTATCAAATATGGTAAATCGGTAATGTCACAGTTTTGTTAGTACAGTTTTTTCAGTTACTTTCTGAATCTAATATTGTGTTAAATTGTTTGTACATGACCCAGAAAAATACGAATGTAGAATATTGGCAGTTATGGTCATTTTTGCCAATTTTAAATTTTTTTGCATCCACTACGTTTGTCATAGAAATACATGGTTTCTATACATGATCAGTATACTATATATACTGAATATGCGAAGTATTACTCGTACAGTCGAGGTTGTGTACACTGATATGAAATGACATTTATCGTAGCATCCACCTGAATGATAGATCGATGGTCAATGTATGAAACAAGTTACTTACTCTGGACGATAATGAAGGAGAAGTAGCAGCTACCGAAGAAAAAAAGTACGGAAGACCCTCTTATCGGCATCGTGTTGCCCTGTAGCAGCAAGGACCTGAGCAGGCTGAAGGTGTAGTCCCATACGCTGGGTAGAGTGTCTCTTTCGTCAGAACGCTGCAGACGGCGCGGCGGGGCCTCAAGGGCTCCGGACAAGGTCGAGAAACATGATGCTATGGGACCTAAAACGACCATCGCCAGGAACAGGCACAGCCATGCCTGAGAAATTGAAGTTAATCGTCAAACCTGTAGCATATTATTTCAATATGTTGAGCATTTATCATCAATCGGTGTAATGAATAATGAACGGCGATATTCAAAATATTAAGGAGTTAGTTGAAACGATGGTGATAAAATTGCAAAACAATCCTTGACTACAAAACAATTCGTGCAATAGATACCTTCATATTTACATCGAACCATTTGAGGGTCAGTTTGAGGGTCAGAGAGAAATAATTTTTAATACACCGATTTCTGTCATTCCAAAAATGCCCTAGAATTGAGGATGACATGAGTCATATGGTTCACTCCAGTGCTCAAATAAACTATCTAAAAATTTCGATAATATTTTCTAAATTTACTCTGTTTTTTCTTAGGGAGAACCTATGACTTCAGTGTCCAGAATTTTCATTACTTTACATAATGGCGGATACCTAATATTTAACAGTTATTACGAAAATTCAAGTTTTGAAGATGGGATTTGAAACTTGGTTCATTATTGTTGAACTTCAATGTGATCTGTTGGAGGTTAAGTAAATCTGGACAATGTTGGAGATGCTGTTGTGACGTCGCCAAGGGAGACTTAGTCACTAAGGTGAGTGAAGTCCTCCCAGTCCTACGAACGAATCTCATCAAGTTACGATGTGAGGTATGATTCCACTCTGACATTTTAATAATGTAGAAACATAGTCAGTTCCTAAATAAGGAAGATTTTAGCGACAGCGATTACAGATCACTCGTAAGAGGCAGTCAATAGAATATCAACAAGCGAATACAAAGCTCTCAGAAGATAACAAAGATAAGGTTTTCCAGCGTCGCTCTATATCTTTCGGTCAACTGCACCTATCAAACACTCAACAGAATGGTAAAAAATCCCACTTTTGCTATCGGTGTAGTACAAACTCCTCAGATTCATTGGCCTTGTTGTAAAGGGATCCCAGTGATGAGAAATAAAATTTGGTGAACAAACACGAAAAGGGAATCTTCCGTGCTCTCAGTAGTTCATGTCTTGAGCTCTGTCTAACACGTAGAAATACTCTGTCTATTGCCGTGAAACTCACTTTTCAAGTCAGATGCTATTTAAGGGACTAAAAAAGACGGTGTAAAATAAGAAAACAGGCATAGAGGTAAACTGACCTTTCCACTGAAAGTCCTGTAGCAGGTCCAGATCAGCGGAAGTTCGCCAGGGGCTTTGGACAGGATGACGACTGTGTTGAAGAAGTAGACGCTCGTGAAGTCTACAACTTGGAACCTATTGTCTGTAACCAGAAAAAGAAAATAAATTTATTTGATCCTATGTCAAATTTTGTGACTGTGAATATTACACTATTTGACACTTTCTAACGTTTATTGATACATGAAGGAAATTAAAGAAATAGTGTGATTTGAAAATTGAAAAATGATTAATATACAGAATAAAACTACGGAGAAATACAGAGTGCAGCAACATAACTTCCTTTTTTTCATAGCAAAGCGCTTTGAAAAAATGTAGTTATGTTGTCGCATCCTGTACACTATTTTTATTAATGTAATTTCATATTCAAACTAGAATTTCTTGCTAACTCTTTTATTGAATTATTTGTCAGTTCCCAGACCCCTGCAAATAAGTTAAAGTAACAAAACAGACTTGTAAAGGGAACTACGTCTAAAAGTTTCGGCTGAAAACAAGACAAGACCATTGATGATCAAGTTCACCACAGTAAGATGAAGAATAATATTATTCGGGGGCAGGTGCAAGATGAGCCGCAGTCGCAGAAAATCATACTGAAAACAGCTCCGCCACACTCTATCCTCATCTCTAAGATGCCTAAAAGAGGTGAAATGAAATGCCTAAAAGAGGTGAAAATTTATATCCTGAACGAATTGATCCTCACGTGGGCAACTTTATTATGTTTATAGTAGTAGTAGTTTTGATACGTACGGGAAATGGTCAGCCCCTCGATGCCGACGTTTGCGGAGTACCGTGCCACCATTCCGATGGTGCCTGTCACAGTTCCATCAGGATTCAACCCACCGTACTGGCCGTCAGGCGGCTTGACCACCTCGAACCTTTCGTCATTGAAAAACGTGGAGACTATGTCAAGTAGTTGCTGATGCATTAAGGTCTCTCTTTTATACAGATGAGGGTAGCTTGCATTTAAAAAGTCATTCAAAAACTGTTGGCTGTGATTGAAAATGCTAAATCCATCAAAAGGGTTCCTCAGCATTTGCGCCACAGGGTGTACAACAAAAAAAAGAGTTCATTTAGTGCTTACATATCTGCTCCACTTTATATGTTGTAACTTAAAGCAATTATAGCAAAAAATATAGAATATTATAAAAAAAGAACTTATGGTGGAGTGAAAGTCACATCACATCGTTAGAAAGTCAATAAAACAACCCTAATAGAGCTAAAAATGTGTTGCAGATCAAATGAAAGGAGAAATTTCAGAACTTTTTTATTCAAGTATCTAATTATTTAAATTTTTGTGCAGTATTTTCATGATTTGTCCCAAAACATCCAGAGTTAATCTGGTGATTTTTTCGATTATGTTATCTCAACCCTTGTAAAGTATTCGTAGTAGCCCTATTGATGTACATAAGCCACAGAGGGCCACTTTTTCATGGTGGATTTATTTAGTGTTCTGGGGACATTTCTCGGTCACTACAGCGGCCTGACTTGATGTTCTTAGATTGTTTACTTTGGAAATACCTTTTTATGCAGAGAACAAATTCGATCATGTGTATCAAGCTGGTTCATTTCACAGTGGACAGTGGTTATGTCTTATTGCCAGTACTGCGTGCAGTAAAATTTAAGGTTGAATACTCTATTGACAAACCTCGTATTTCACGGCATGAATGTACTCAATCGATTTATTAATGCATTAAAAAACAGGACAACGCTTTAAGCGCACTGATGAGTACAAGTTACTTTTGAATCGCATGCTGATAGAGGAACTGAGGGCCCAAACTCACGTGAAGTTGTACTTCGCTCCCAGAATGTTCATTATTTTCACATCGATGCCGTCATATATTGCTGCATTATTTTCATCCACACTTTGATTCAAGAATATACTGTAGTTATTTCCGGTCATTATCAAATGACGTCCATTGATGTGACATTCTCGAAGATTTGGATCTCTGAACAGCCGTAGATCAACTGTTGCTTTGACGTTACCGGACGACTTATGTTTTAGGTTAGGCGTATAAGCTGGGACTGAGAACTCTGTTATGTTAGGTTGCTGAGAAGTCCATGAAGTTGAAGAAGTGGCTGATGACCTCATAGCATTGGATGAAATTCGAACTGCAGAAAAATCTGGGCATGCGATAACGGAGTCAGAAGACCAGCGAGAATTAAGGTAAACAGGTGCGTTGACTGGTAGGTGGAGGTGGTCAAATATTTTTTCGAACCTGGAGAAGTAATAGGTCTGATTAGTAACTCGTTGGGCCTTGGTTATTCATACAATGACGTGTCAGGACCAGGTATTACATACCAGACTTCAAGGCGGGGATTCTTTTAATTTCTAACGATTCAGAAGCTCTGAGCAAAGAAATATGACTCCATGTTTTAAACCTTGGTCGGTAAAAGTGAGAGTTTGATTTAAGTCCAGAAATATTGGAAGTAAGTTGCAAATACAATAATAAATGGTTCAGAGAAGTGAAAGTTTATTTGAGGTTACCGTGAGAAAGATTTGTTTTTAATATATGAGGGCTGTTTTTTTCAAAATCCGATGGGCTATAAAAAGAGGAAAATTAGCATAACAGAATCATTACCTTACCAAAAGAACTGCAGGATTTTACTTACTTCTCTACATAATCGCCAGAATTGTTGAGGCATTTGTCATATCGGTACGGGTAATTGAACATGGCCGCCACGATCGATTCTCCCGCCAAATGGGAGTTACGAAGTGTAATCTGTTTGTTGCAAGCAGAAGGACGAAGTGCTGAAATCCATCCCAGAATGAGCAAAGTGTACGGGGACAACTTTATAAGTGATGGTATTTCACGAGAATGGTGTAGAACATTTAAAAGATGGATCAACCGACGTCCATGACGAAGGTGGACAAGGGCGCAATTCTTGTCGCTACTGCATGTAGACTTGTTCAGGGTATTGGTCAGGTGGTCAACACAAAACGCGGGTTTACAATCAGTGAACTTTCTCAAGAGGTTCTACACATTTCAAGGTTTGTTCTGTACACGATCGTGCTAGACCTTACATACCGAAAGCTGTATGCTCGTTGAGTTCGAGCCCGCTCTGCCCGTTGGCACGTAGCTCTCTTCACTGGCGGCTAACTTCTTTGAAGAAGGCATCGAGAAGCTTGTATCACGATAAAAGAAATGCTTCAACCGTTTTTGCGATAATGTAGAGAAATATTCGTAAGATCCTGCAATATTTTTGGCAATAGATTATTACGTTATGTAAATTTGTCATTTTGTATAGCCCATCCGAGATTCAAAAAACAGCCGTCGAATATATGAAATAAATGGAATAACACATAGACTTCTACTAGTATTCTTTTTAGCAATAAGTTAGTGTAGGGATGAAATTATGATAATGTTACTAAACCAGCTTTTGGATGTCACCAACACATCATCTTGAGAAGCAAATCATTTTTAAGATAAAAACTTTTTCGTTTACTGTGCAGAGATAATTAGCTATGATTTATACTGGACCTAATTATCTCATGAGTACAATATGATACTAAATTCTCGGTCGGAGGAAACTTAACAAAACAGAATAATGTAGGTTATTTTACACCCTGAATTACCTATCTTCCATTCTAGTAGTAGTTCATAGGGAGTAATGTGAACAAAGTCCTCGATAGCGTGGTGTTCTCTGGCTCGGCAGAGGGTACTTGTAGGTACCATGCTCAATACGTCGTGGCCTGCAGATTAGTTTTCGTTATTATGTCTAATCATTTCAAATAACTTACAATTAAATTTTTCCTCCTTAACTTCTAAACTTACATGCTGAAGCTTCTTGATGATGATGATGATAAATATTCAAAATCAAAATTTAAAACTAATTTGAGTAATATTGAAGTTTCTTGAAAAACATAAAAGACCAAAGAGACACAACGTAAAGTAGATGTTGAAGATGGTTGGAGCTACCCAGCACTAACCTTATTAAGCCATTCCCGTGAACGGTAGACTTGAACACAGTTGTGCTATTTTTGTCAACAATTACCGTAGCAACCTGAAAGCAAGACAACATCATTAATTTTTATAGTACAAAATATTAGAATGATGATCCCCATAACATATCTTTTACTGCTCTGTTCTTATATCACAGTTTTGAGGCGCAAGCTGTTTACAAGATGTATTATTCTTATTGTAAACAAATGGAAAACGTGTCATAATAGTTTGCAGAGGCAAGTTAACAACCTTACAGAGCTCATTGTTACATAATCTGGAGAAAATTCAAATCACTCTCAGAAAATGAATGAAAACACTATGTTTCTTGACATAATTACACCCACCGGTTTCCGTAGCAACTCTTTTCATACAAAACCTAAAATCCCTTTTTGTTTCGACTCAGAACTACAATCTTTTAGATCAGCAATCTAGCTCTTTCGTCAGTTTCGCAGCTTCATCCGTTAAAATGAACTCTTTTGTTTCCATTTATGAGTTAAGCGATAAAATGCTAATTGATGAATGAAAATTTACGACAACTGGTTCTTGTCACCACACTTTTATCAAGTGGATAATCCTAGTAGCTAAACTCTCTGCTACTAAATGTTCATCAAAACCGAGCCTTCTCTCTTCTTCTTCTTATTATTATTATTATTCTACGTCACATTTATTGAAGCTTTGAAAACTTGTCCACTCAGCCCCGAGCCAAAAGGAAAGTTTTGACTTTTCGCTCGAACTCCGCGTTGCACCCAGTAAGAAAGATAAAGGAGTACCTGGAAGCTTTCTGTGAGTGCGGATGCGAGTTGAGCCGTGAAGTCCGTGTTTGAAATCACCAACCACTGCGCTGATAAACTCTGCAGAAATTTTTGTGAGACCTGGCAAGGGAAACTAGTTCAATTAAACGTGAATACAGTACTTCATTTAATAGCTAGTAAAATTAGAAATAACGTTTCATGTTTGTTTCCATGTTCCGAGCGATTCAAATTGAATAATTTCTTCGGACTTGAAAAAAAATCTATGACGAAAGACACAAAAACCCTTACAACTACGATATATCCACACATATGAAAAATAAAATGATTCATTATACTGATATTAATACGTATACTGCATTACACGAAAAAATGTTCTACTAATGTTCCTTGCAAAATTGGTACCTGTTCAAACAAGTGCACCACGAATGAGTTGTCACATGAGACAACCACGGTGAACAAGGTGAGCTTGCGCAGGTGCCGCTGGAGCCAATTTAAGACGGCATCAGCGTTGCAGTGAAGTACGGTAACAGGCAGTGCCATCCCAGAAAGACCACACAAAAGTCCATCAAGATCTGGAGAGACCTCAAAGTTAAAAGTTTTCTCTTTCTGCTGGTGAAAAATGAACTGCAACACCGGCTTCCGGAAGGCCATGTGATATGAAAAACTCATTGAACCTATAATACTAGCATACTAAATTTAAAACTAGATTGACAGGAATATACGTAAGTACAAATTTTCAGGCTTTGAAATTTCAACTTTAAGTTACCTTAACTCGCCCTTAGATACGCACAACTTTTTATAAGTAATGCATATTTTTTATACAGAAGTGCATAAGCAAAAACGTTATGGATCCATTTTTTACATTATTATCACTTCCAGAGTGAAAAGTGATCGAGAATTTGCAGAAAAAAACCCTAAGACTGATTTGTTGTCGATGAAAAATTTGAACTTATATGTCAAAAGGTAGGCTACAATTTTCAATTTCCCATTTTCGTTTAATATTAGGATCGTAATATGTTTCAGCAATTAAATAAATAGATTTGTGCCCATGTCACTATCCTCTTTCTGGCACAAACTAAAATACACTCGCATATTCCCTCATGTAGGGCTAACGCTTCATTAAATTCAGGTCACATTCTTTTGTAACAAGACGATGGTATTTGAATAAGATATGATCCTATTTATAGCAAGCCTAACTGTAATTTTAAAATATCACATGTCTAAATTCATCAAATTTAGTTCACAGTCTTTTGTAACTAAGCGATGTTATTTGGATTAGATATGATTGTATTTATAACAAGCTTAACTGTAATTTTAAGATATCATATTTCTCGCCGACCTGCGATGACTGAAGTTTGATCCGTGACCAATACAAAGTTTGGAGCGCGAGACATGGCTAGCAAGTCCAGCAGGAAGGAGCTCGTTAGTGATGGAGGAGATCTGATGCGAACAAATCGAACGTTAGGGAAGAGGATGAGATGAATGTGCACAAGTTAAGTATTCATTCGAAAATTGATGACAACATTTGTCGAAATTCGTTATGAATAGGGTTAATATCCGTCCTGGAACTTGAATATTTCCAAACAAAATACTATGATCTTGATAAATATGTACATACTTGAATTAGGATTTCGAAAAAAATAAATTATGTTGCTGCACTCTGTATTTGTGTCCTACGAGTTATATAACCACTGTGTATTTAGAATCGTCTAATTATTGCACAATGTGAGCCAGGTAATTAAATTAATGACTGAGAGAATAACTGTTATCGTTACTCCTCTATCCTTGTTTACACATGAGGTCTGTGTGTGATTGAGGTGTCCGTACATGATTGATGCTTTAACTTTAGAAGACATGGGACGTAGGTAGGAGCCCCAGAATGTATCAAAAGGCTCGTTCATGCTGCTAAATTCTATTCTATTCTTATTAAACGAGGATGAATAAATACTCTATAATGGTACTCTGCTCAATTAAACGGTCGTAGTTATAACTGTTTCATTTATTATTTCTTTTCCCAAGTAACACTTTAGTTGAATTTGAAGAACTTGCATAATCATATTTATGCATACAGGAAACACCAGGAGGATTTTGGAAGCGTATTGAAGCATTTTTACTCAAGAGAGTATGACGCTGACATTTTTCGGTAGAAAAAGTGTTTTCTTCCCTGCAAATGAAGAATAGAATAGAATAGAATGAGGCTATAGGAACGAACCTTCTGGCCCATTCTTGGGTCGGATAATTACTTCGATAATTATTCGGTTGTTTACCCAAGTCCCATGCCGTATATCTAGCCGCGTCAACCATGTCGGCAGCGGGATTCGAACCCGGGTCTTTCCACTCGCAAGCAGATTCGCTCACCAGTCGACCAAGCTGGTGATGTCGACCAAGCTGGTGATGAGAAAAGAAGAAAACTAAACCCTTTGAAAACGACGATAAAATACTCAGAATGCTTGGAGAAGTCACTATAACGTATCCCTGAAAGTGAGTTAAGGCAAGGGAAAGAAAATGCGAGTTGAGTTAAAAAACCTGGAGAAAATTTGCTGGATATAACTTTTTACAGATAAAGTTACCGAAGTTCATACGTGGTTCTTAAACTAAAGGAAAGTACTTACGTAATTGCAGTTCTTGAGGAAGATCCAAACTGAGGAAATAATATCCCACTCTTCACTCCTGTCAATACAATAAAAACTTAACGGCATGATCAATGAGATATTTTTATTTCTAATATGAGAGATGGGAAGACGGTTCCTGATCGAGAACACTGAGTCGGATCTACACTATCATACTATGTATATTATATTCAAGTATCATCAATGTCAAAACTCAAGCGTTTTATATCACAATTGTATGGGTGATATGATACGTTTAACACCCATCAATTTCTTCTTACCTGCATAGTTTGGAGCTACAATCATCAACAATACAAGCATAAAAAGTTGTTGCTTCAGCATCTTATAAGTCTTGATTCTGGAATCCTTTAAAATAAAGAAAAAGTCTTGTAAAATTTTCACTAACGTCAGTCTCGAATGAGGAATGAATTGACTCAGAAGAGACCAAGGAATGCGAGTTTAAAATAATGTGCAGTACTTAATTACACGTTTCTCAACTTCATCGAGGTTATTTAATGTTCTTGAAATCAGAGAGAGGTAAAAAAACTTGGGGATGCAAACATTTATTTAATTTTTTCGCGAAATGCTTGTTGTCGAATTAAAAAATTTATACTTGATTTTAAAGAAAAAGTACGGAGCAAGGCTTATTGAACTTCAGAGCAGCTGATTCATAATTTTTTTGAGACTGCTGAGTCCATGTAGGTGACGACAGTAATAGAAATGCATTATTTTTCCACGTTCTTAGCGATATTTCCAAACACACTAAAGACTATTTCACACATACTAGAGACATTTCCACCCATGCAAATTGAGCTGTAGCTCTACTGAAATCAATTTAGGTGAAAAATACTTTGTTCTCCAAATACCATGGGAGGACATTCACTACATCAAATTATTATTATTATTATATTCCGTCACTACATGGAATTGAAAACCACATATGTAGCACTAAATGGCTATCGATTGTAGCGAATGGCCACATAACACAATTTTATAGGAAAAATTAACTATGAACTTAATTAAAAATTTAATTCACTCTGTTGGTTAAGTGAGATACTGAAATTGACAAGTTTGTACGATTGCTAACTTGCGTGCGTCAGCGTGGGTCTGCCGTAACTGCGTATCTTGCTCGCACGATATGAGACTTGGGCGTTGATGGATGACAATCTGCGTAATTTGACTGATGAATGTTTTGGTCTTGGTGACCAGCTCCAGACCAAGTCTTTTGTTTACTGGACAACAATTTGACGAGTTTCTACGTCCTGAAATTGTGATGAAGTTTGTTCAATGCGCATCGATTGCGGTGCTAATTATTCATTAAGTTCGTTACGTAATGCTTAAGACAAATATCTTGCACTTGTCGAATTTGTACTGTAAATATGCTGGTGCAACTAAAAGAATAAGACAACCATTATGCATTGCGTACTAGACCATATGTAGGCAAGGAATATTTAAAGCCGCCAGTAACCAACGATAATTCTCCTCGACAGAAATTCAATAGAATATACTGAGAAACTGCGTCTTCTGTGTCTCCCCTTCGCAATGTTAGAAGCAAGAAAAAATGCATTGATTGATGAAGGAAGCCTTTCCTGCATATGTGCCACTGAATCTCTCGGCATTGACAAAGGAAGCATTGATATGCACCGTTGAATCCTTGCAAGAAATGTGCTCAAGAATACCTGTATATCTATTGAAATTCTAAGGAACACGAGTACAGTCTGCAACTAATTGAACACTTGGATGCTGGCTTGTAAAACACGTGTTCCATCTGTATAAGGGATGATGGAATTTGTAATTTCTGTTAAATTATATTCTTTACCTTGGTTCGTCTGCGGTGCAACGTGTGTGCGTCTTCTGAAGAATTTCACCCTTCTTTTTTATCGAAAGTTAAATTCAATTTCTTATCATTTTTAGAACGCTGGTTCGCTTCGCAGTAAGTTGACGGCTTTCGTACCGTAACTTTAAATGTTCTTATGGGGGACAGACAAAAGCTCCGAGGAAACTTAAGGATCTCATTTTTTACTTGCCGTAGTGAGTTGTGTTTTGCGAAGTTTTATCTCTGACGGTGTCAGGCCTTGTTTGTATTCAGAACTTTTCGACAGCTTTCTAAGCCCGTCTCGAGACCGACCTCACCCTTCGAAGCGATAAAATGTTCTTGCAAAATTTTATAGGATTTGAATTTTTACCCAAGAAGTCAGACATTTTTGTCTGCTTTAGTTGGTTAGAAATTGAATCAATCCCTTGAGATCCTCATATAATAGATTTTAGAGGATGATTTGTAAATAAATTATTAGGTACAATAAACTACAACCCATATCATAAGTCATATGAACCTGTCTCTAGTTCATATAAAATATTAATAGAAAGTTTTCAGAATATAATAGAAGTATATTAATGTCTCACCTCCTGAAGAATGTTTCAACAGAACATAGCAGAAACCAAATATAAAAAGAGAATAAAAATGTTTATTTCTACAACATTGATAACAACAACAACATATTTACAGGGTTGAATTTTAAAATGCCTTATTGTTAGGATCATTAAGTGGTAGAAATTCATTGGTTGATTATACCGCAAATGATGGTTGTGTTTTCACAACGCTAAGTAATTAAAAGATATTTACAAGTAAGAGGAATGTTATCGCGATAAAATAGGATACATTCAAGCGTAGTATGGGAAAAATACAAGAATAATATGCAAGCAGTTCAAGAACAGTACAAGAACAATACAAGGACAATGCACGAGCAATACAGGGACAATACAAGAACAATACAAGACTAAAGCAGGCATCATGATGGCACAATATGCGTTATTAAATCAACAAATTATGCATGGAAAGATAGCACATATATAAACTTTTGAAAAGTAGGTAATTTTTAGAGCTTGTAATTGATGATATTGAGCAGATTACAAAGACTTTAATTATTATATTTTAGATTTTATCAAATTTTGCTGCTTGGGAAAACTAAGTATTACCTGAGGCATGTAAATTTGGTAGGCTGTAAAATGCTCGGGTTCAAAAAGACCAGGCATCTCAACAAAAACCATGAAATCTTAAAAACCTCCATACCATGTGTTGCTCTTTCTTGTATGAGAGTTTTCGAGGGTCAACCCGTCAATAGCGAAATCAGATGATATAAGAAGAATTTGTTTTGAAACTTATGTTTGAATATTTGTTACTCTAATATTAAGCAAATAATACTGATGAGTTGTTGATTCATTCTTGAAATATTATAAATTCTTAACTGATGTCTCATTACATCTTATTGATCATTTGCTAATCCATCACGAATTAATTGTGGCTTTATTACTCACTCATTAATAATTCTTTACTTGTTGATGAGTTCTGGTTTTGGAATTCATATACCATCGCGTGAAATACGTGACATACTACCCAGTATGACAGTCCATTAGGCAGTGATGATTAATATTTTGTTTCGGATGTTTATAGGACAAAACCACACCTAAGACCTTCACTAAATTGTGTGAAGTGCTGCTAAATACTAGCTCATTTACATTCAAATTGTCCAATACTCTGAAAATTTTCAGAGTATCAATGCTTGCAGCAAACTCAAGTATTCCTCACTTTCACGTCGTGATCACGTGAACGATTAAAAAAACTGTTAAATAAGCGAAAAATCAATGAACGTTCATAATTCCCTATGCACACAGTCTCTATTTAAAAGAATGACTCACACTTTCCTTCTTTGTGAGTGAAACACGCCTTCCTCACTCTGCCCCCTTCTCTTCCTCGCGGTCTGAATCACAGTTCAAGAAAAAAGAACGTATTTTATAAAGTTATTAAGGCTCGGGGTCGCTGTCTGTCTTACAGCTGACCTCGTGTGCTTCCTACGTAGCTTTCCTGAGGCCGCTCATCTCCTCACAAATTTTTGGCTAGACGACAAAAAACTGCGCTGATCAGCTTTATATTTTCAAGAAGGCGTGGGGTTGGGCCAGATAGATTTTACCCACAAGTTTCAAATTGCAGGCGTAAAAAATTGGATAGATGTAAGTGTGGTCACATCAAAGAAATAAAAGTCTCAGCTGCTGAGTACAGACGTCTCAGCTGCTGAGTACAGAAGTTTCAGCTGCTGAGTACAGAAGTCTCAGCTGCTGAGTACAGAAGTCTCAGCTGCTGAGTACAGAAGTCTCAGCTGCTGAGTACAGAAGTCTCGGCTGCTGAGTACAGAAGTCTCAGCTGCTGAGTACAGAAGTCTCGGCTGCTGAGTACAGAAGTCTCGGCTGCTGAGTACAGAAGTCTCAGCTGCTGAGTACAGAAGTCTCAGCTGCTGAGTACAGAAGTCTCAGCTGCTGAGTACAGAAGTCTCGGCTGCTGAGTACAGAAGTCTCGGCTGCTGAGTACAGAAGTCTCAGCTGCTGAGTACAGAAGTCTCAGCTGCTGAGTACAGACGTCTCAGCTGCTGAGTACAGAAGTCTCGGCTGCTGAGTACAGAAGTCTCAGCTGCTGAGTACAGAAGTCTCAGCTGCTGAGTACAGAAGTCTCAGCTGCTGAGTACAGAAGTCTCAGCTGCTGAGTACAGAAGTCTCAGCTGCTCCCAAATAGGAACACTATCTTACACAATGTTAAATAGTCATCAAAGACACAAAATCTGTCCCAGGTAGGGAAAATATTTGAACACTTTTTGTTCAAATAATGCTATACAAGATGCTATACAAGTAGTATTACAATATTTACTGCAGACTTTTCCATAACTAGTTTAGTTCTTTTCCCATATTTCTGCTCCCTTACGCCAAATCGTAACTTGAGCAAATTTTTCCAGTAAAACATATTTATAAAAGTATAATGGAAGATGCGCAATCAGATAAAATGCTATCAAGACACAGCATTCGCCAATTTTCCTTTTCAATTTCACTCTTGCATATCCTCTCGCTCCATTTCTGTCTGCCATAACCCCTCATCCAGTTCTGTCTGCCATCATCCCTCACCCCATTATCCGTCTGCCATAACCCCTGACCCCAGTTCTGTCTGCCATAACCCCTGACCCCATTTCTGTCTGCCATAACCCCTCTCCCAATTCCCGTACAACACTCCTCTTTCTTCAGTGTGAGCACTAAAAGAACTGAAAATAAGCACATAATGGATGAGCATTAAGAATATCAATTCTAATGTTTTGTTTTACTTTCCTGCTCGAAAAATTGCTAAAATCAGTTGAATAACTAGTTAAAAAACATAAGTGACTGGCAATTTATTGAATGAAATTGAATTAAACGAATAATAGTTCAACGATTTTTAATTTTTTTTTCAATTCGGAGCATGAAATAGTCGATCAACTTTTATAATTTGATTAATAGTCAATAGAATACATAGTTGTGTTTAAAAAAAAATGAAGCTAGGTTGATTTTTCCTAAATGCATCAACTACTTCAACCATTTGACTCGTAATAAAACTTTAGCACAGAAACTTGTTCGAATTTAGTCCTTCAGAAAGTGTATGTGACTTAACAATGATGCTGAACTCTCACAAAAAACGTACTCATGTGACGCCTCAGTTTAGAATTACAATTTATTTTTCTATTGTTAGTAGTTCAGATAGACAGAAACGCTCAAGATTGTTAAACTGGAGCATTTCTGAGTTACCTATAAGAGAAAAATGTGTATAATCACCTGATAATCTTTTTGGTTGAAAGCTGAGGGCAAAAATTCCGCTGCGATTAAATTTCATGGAGAGTTTTAGAGAAGATGAATCATTTGCGATCGTAAGGCTGAATCATGAAAATGATTCCTTTTCTTCCTTTTCTATGGTTTTCTTTATTACTTGTCCTGTTCATTTTTCTCGTGATTTGGTAAAATGAGACTTTGCAATGACATAAACGGGATCTTTTCTGCTTTTTGATGTTTGTAGGGCTTGCTAAAATAACAGTCAAGACCAAGATAAAATACTGCAAAAAATTGATTTTCACCTGGCGTTGCTCTTTCATACATACCTACTGGTAAATTCTTTATGGATCTAGAAGTCGTAACTGGCGTCAAAGAGAAACATGCAAAATTATTCAATTTCATTACTTGTTTTACCGACCCACTGCTGATGTACAGGAACTCGATATGCAAGAAAGATTTCCGACCGATCAAGCGGCTGTGAAGAGGCAGGATCATTCAGCAGGTAGGCGCTGTCCGGCCTTGAACATGTTATATATCGGGAACAGACCTTACTTGCATCTGCGGTAGCTTTACATCTCGAGAACTTGATGTGAGCGGTAACTTTGTGTGGAAATAAAGGCGAACAGGACTGCGGCTTGCAGCATGCAACAACTTGAAAGGCTACGCAAAAGGCAGGCTTGGAGCTCATGGCGAGGGAAATGCATTTTCCAGCCAACTTTGCGTCCAGCAACACAGTCTATGCTGATTCGCCAGCGCATTATATTTATGCATAGAGAGAATGTACCTAGGTCATCAAATACTTGGATCATTGGCCAAAGACTGAAGAACATGTGAATTTCACTCAGACCGCCAGTAAGGGGCAAAATGAGACCCGTATAATAACTTGAGAAAACTGCGTACCAAATAATCAATATTTTGAGTTATCTACAAAATTATGTATTAGGTTACTCGGAAAACAATGTTTGATTTAAGAACAAAATTTTATTGATGAAAAAATTAACACTAAGTATATTTTAATAAGTTAAAGTACGATCCCTGAACTGCTCTGCATCTCTGTCATCTATCAGCCAAATCATTTGTGCCTCGTAGATAAAAATATTTCGGCCTAAATAATAAGAAATTCCTAAACGTAGACTTCACACCTGCTTGTGATATGAAAACTTTATTGCTAAAAAAAACCAAATGCGTGAAAAAATATAAGTTCTTGGGTGAAAGATTCGGATTTGGGGCAAGGCTCGTATCTCAAGTCTGTAAATTTCTGCAGTGTCATACTGACAACATGAGGCCGTGCATTCTCGTGGAGTAGACCTGGACTACATCACTTCATGAGTGCTGGTCACATTTTTCGTAGTTAAACATGCATTCGTTCGGGCAGATTGCAGGAGTCTGCTGTGCTGCTATGAGTGGCTTCCTAAAATCTGTAATGCACAACATCAATTGCGAACCACCAAACGGTCACCACATTCTTCTGCTGAAGCACCTTTGGTTTTGGAAATTTTTTCGATGGCTCATTACGATTGGTCCTATTGACCTGAATTTTTTTATCATTGTAAAGGATCCACTTTTCGTCGCAAGTGAATTATCGGTTAAAAAATGAATCATTGATGTTTGAGCATCGAATACACATCAATGATTCATTTTTGGTGAGCTCATGCGTGACCTACATGCAAATTTATCAAAATTATTGACTTCACTTTGCTTCAGATGGTTTGATACCATTGAAATACTAGCACATGGATCTTGAAACATTTTCTGACACTTTACTGTGGGTTTTGCTCAACAGTTACTTTCAACTGTGTATTGTCAAGAGTACATGACCATCTTCTACTTCCTTCATTATTAAGCTGTCATTACCATTCCGGAATTTCTAAAACCACCCTCGTACAGTGCAATCACTTGTAGACATCTTTTCTAATGTTCTATATAATATTGATAGGTGTTTGTCAAGCATTGCAACCAAGCTTGAACTCGTGGAAGAGAAGTAAATAAAGTTTTCTTTTTCCATGTCCATAAATAAGGGACCTATATACTTTAATGATATTTCCAGAACAAATAGGTAAGAAATTATTAAGCAGGCCATATCAATTATTAGTTATTCTGAAGTTTGCCTACACTGCCATAAAAATACCATGATAAAATTGCATTTCAAAGCAGTTTTCATAGAGCGGATAGTATCCTTGGAACGATCCGATAAATAACTGCATGGATTTGGAGAAAATTATTTAGCATAATTTTAGTTTAAATTTTAATCAGGAATTAGTGGTTTGTCATGAGCCAATGATTGCTGTGAAGAGATATAATGGTATATCAGGTATCGACGCATTTTTCACTTTTTCTATTCTTTGAGGGATGAAAGACTCGTGTGCATACGATCAAAAATGTACTTGAAATAAATATTTTCTAATCTCTGTTACGCATTTTGATTTGCTCATTTATGACACATGAAAACATATCTAAAATAGAAAAGTATGGACACGCAAGCAGAGTACGTTTTTCTGTGAACGCTTCCTGGAAGTTTACTTTTAATTAACAGAGAGATCTGAGCATGTTGCGAGAAAAAAAGTCTATTTCAGATGAGAGAATCCTCATCTTTACCGATGGTTTTGTGGAAGAATTTTAATGCAATCACAGCGGTAACGATTAGATGCAATACATTGCCAGCGGTCGAAGCTCAGACTAATCTCTGTAACTCATATCGCTTTCTTTGACAATCGCTGCTAAAAAATGTAATAACAGTTCAAAGCTTATTAAAAGCTTGAGTGAGTTTTCACGGTTGAATTTCCGTTAAAATGTCCATTCAAAGATCTGAGGCCCGTAGAGGAAAAAATGTGTGGTAATTTTTTAAATTTTATTTTCGATGTTATCGGATTGATGTTTTCCAAACAATCATGAAACTCCACGAAAAAGAAATTCTCCTTCTACAATTCGCAGCAGCATTGCTAAATTAAGTGAAGTGAGTTTCAAGGCATATCATCTCCAATGTAATTCCTACCGTAAAAACTTAGGAAGCTGGTCTTGCCATTTCGGAGTTAAGTTCGCAATTACATGCAAATGAGCAGAAGAGTTTGACGAAGCATCAAAGCCGTCGATGTCGCTTCCCGCTGCTGCACAGTAGTTAATGAGCTTAGTATCCCACTAATGAGCGACTGCACCTTGAGTTCGAAGAGTTATTACGTAATTAATGAATCTTACAAGTAGAAGTACTGTGCCTACATGAATAATTATTTTGTTTGTAGAATGCGTGTTCAGATTATCTTCAATCAGTCATTTTTTCTTCTTCTTCCTTCTGCTCTGATTTCTGGGTATGTAGAACCGAAACTTATTCCATCGACGGCTTTCCCTGAAACTTGTTTGACCAAATGAGAACTGCTGTCCTGCGTGCATCTGTCAGCTGCTGGTGTAGCTGACCGCAGCGCTTCCTGACAGCTTACAATAAAATGAAATCATGGATGACCTCCAGCATCGAGTTGCTCAGCATGTTCATACTTTTCTTGATTTAAAAAGACCTTCACTTTGTAGATTTGCTCGTTCACTCCTTGAAAGAATCAAACGAGAAGGAGAACAAGAATGAAGAAAGCACAGTCACTCACAATTCAATGGTATATTTTTCATAAGGTTTACGCGGTTTCTTATTTATATGTATTGATATTCTTTCGTTTGATATCCCACTCTTCGTTTTCATTAGGTAATATCCTCCTCAGTGTGAAAAAATGGAAGTTTACTATGATAAAATTTTTATATTAATCTCATGAAGGGTTTTAGTGAAACCTTTAAGAATTTTTTGAGGTTTGAGCATAAAAACAATTACTTCATATAATTATAAACTAAGAAATCAATCCTGCGGATGTCAGACCTAAAAATCAGATTATGTCAGGAATCTTGGTATAAATAATTGATAATTCGTAATTTCTGTCCAGGATTGTAGCAATGTTGATGCAAGTTATGGTTTCGGAAGTAATTGAAATTAACTATGTATGTTATGACATATATTCTTCAGTTTTGTTTGACAGATACGATGTACGAGGAATTATTGACTCTGTAGTAATTTGACTAATTTGAACTTTCATTATTATATCTATAACTTATGTCGTTTTTGTAACTATATTATGAATATGATTATAATTATTATTGCTGTTAGTGTTGCAGTTGTAAATGATATTGTTAAAAATAGTCGTATTATTGATAGTATTATGTTGTTTATTGGGCACAGTTGATGTCCTAAAAATGCCCAACAGTTCGGGATTTCGAATCTCACGTACTTTGTATGCATTTTAATATCAGTATGCAAGTTGTGAGCTTCCGTCTTTCTGTAACATGACTGTGACAATCATACAGTGCGTTTAGTGTATTCTTATTCCTAACTCCCTTAATTGTCCCTCTTTTTTCCACCACTTGGTTGAGGTAGACATCTTGAGCGCTTTGAAAACTGTGGCAGCCACGACACTTTGCATCAAGTGATTCGTGAAAAGTTTTATTTGCAAGTGACGCTTTTACAGCAACCAAAACTCTCGGGAGAGAAAATTAGCGGCAATTTTCAGGTCGAGGTTCTGCAACTGGTGAGTTCAAGAAACGCTGCCTGCCATATGAGGTCTTGTCAGTCAAATGGAACATTTGATTTCACTTGGAGATAACATCTTCTATGTTGTGCTACGTTATGAACATTAGGTGTCTTTCTTTTTGTTCTGATGGTTGCAGACTGAAACATAACTTTTTGATCAATGGCGATAACTAATACTAAATCCATGCACTACACAGCTATTGAAAAAAGTACAGTATCGTTTTTAATTGTTGCAGATATTCTCGTGAAACTTCACTTGGTGCAAAAATACAACAGAGGTGAAAAAGAATGTAGTTCAAGACAGCAGTGACAATACAGCAATATCAGTGGTTACAAAAGCTACCATGTCAGTAGATACGAACTTCTGTCATTTTCCGCACAATCTGCAGGTCAATAACTGAAATATTTCTCATAGTCGTTCTCCTCAGTTGCGAGTATTGGTTTCTTTGGGGCAAATTGGAGTTCTCTGTAGCGTTCTATGCTCGCAGCTGCCCTTAAGAAACAAATAAAGCAAACACGCGCAGTCTTTGCCAGACTTCAGTGTATTTCTGTCAACTTCCAACACAAAGAAAGTGAGTATCGTCGCTGTGGTGCGTTTCATCTTTGGTGGCTTGCACTTTGGCCAACCATGTGTGACTGATGGCTTTTCAGCACTGCAATTGACAGTAAACGAGTTTGTGCTTGGTGTGATAACTAGTATGGGTTTTGATGAGCAATCGGTATTCGAAAGGGAATACGCAATGAATGAAGTTTATTATTCTTGACGTTGGTTGAATATCACGTCAAGAAAACAGTTCCGCTTTATGGATATGATGACCAAAAATATGCAACAAATGAGACAGTTTAACAAATCTCAAACGTGTACGTACTTCAAATTGTTTTCTTTTCACCAGAATACAAAGCCTAAAGAAAAATGATTAAAACAAATTTTGTAAGCATTAACCGATCATTTGCATTTCTCCTGTTGTGTGCAGTATACAATGAATATTTTTGAAATTTATTGCAATTAAATTTACAAAAATTGGACGAAAAAAATTTGTAATCCGTATTTTTTTACTAAATTTCATGAGGTCGTGTCTACACTAAGCTAGATTATCTCATACAGGGTTGAATTCAAAAGCTAATCGAGGATGCTTCTTTTTGCTATTGTGATTATAGCACTTGACTGTTTGACTGTTACTTCTCCTGATCCCATTCTTCTTAACCCCAGAGGTTTGTGTATGATAGAGATGCGTGTACGTGTCTAACATACCTATTGAGGAGAGTCGGCTTCTGCTCTTCTCTGACGTAATTGATATCAAACATGAATAGATTCATTTTCCAGCTGAAATGTATCACATTGCAGAGGAAAATTTACTCTCATTTTTGAACAAGTTTTCCGATTGGTATACTTGAAAACGCCTTCATGGAGTTGTATTGTGTGAAGGTATTCAAGGACGCAGACTGAGAGGTTCATGACAGTTAAGCGTCCGATTTTTCGTGCTGGTAGAACGGTTACTATGGCAAGGTAACCAAAGCAATCAAGCAGGTTTACGGTTTTACAATATGACAAAAAGATCTTCAGACCAAGAGTACTGATGAAAGTCTTCTTCTGTAGTAATATCCCTTTCTTTAAAAACTATCATACTGCTGAAATTCATGCCGGGGTATATCACTTGCATTCTATTTGTTAGATATTGGAATAGTTGACAGGGTTTATTCAACATGGCTTTGATGTTGGCATGCTGGGCTATAACTTACACAAGCTGTCATCACAGAGTTCACGGAACAACGGGGCCGGGTATTTAGTATTCTTTGATTACCGTTAAAGTCGCCTGGGTTTCTTTGGGCGGCAGCCAGCTTTTGAGAAAGGGAGGCTACTGGGTTAGCATTCTCCAGGGAAATTATTTTTAATCGTCGTAAAAATGGATTTAGTGATCCATTTTTCAGTTATCCCAGTTTGTCATTAAGGTAACGGTTATGTGTTCATATTTCCTCAAGGCATAGACGGTGAATGTGTAGAGCGATTATGATATTTCATACTACGCGGTATGATGCTTTATGGGAATGAAACAGCATGAACCGCAGTCCTTTGTGTCATGAGTGTTGTATTTATGAATTGTTTCATGGCGAGCCTAAAATTCCATTACTTCTCCAAAGTGCAAGCGCTGGAAAGAGGGTAATTTCCGTGACACATATGTTTTCCTTTCCAAACGGGATCCGGATCACGAGCTTTTAAAATGCTAAGAAAATAAAAACATACGCAGCCGTAACAATCCCAAAGGCTGAGCAACGGAACCTCTTTTACCTTGAAATATGAATACATGTTATTGGATTTTTGTTGCGATACCACGATGGACTTCCGTTCTTTTCAATTTGCGTCACGAGAAAAGGAAGCATTGAGTGACACGCTGCTTTTAAGCCTCTAAATTTATGCATCAGACTTTGAAAAGAAGTCCCGGGCGCAATCCAGCAAGGCTCATTTATAGTCCAGGACGTCAAAACTGAGTTGCTTAGTCCCGCAAATATATTACGCGAAAATTAAACATGGGCTTTCCCTAATAGAAATATTTCTCGGCGAGGGGAAACTCGAGGCATTTTTATGGCAGCCCGAACAATAAGCGCAGAATGCTACAGTAAATCAAGCTACCTCACTTTATTGTAAATAGGAAACCATACTTTCGTAAGACCTTATTGCGGAATAATTAGAATGCGTGAACGGTTATGAATTAACTTTATCGTTCTGCTTCCCTACATAATGGAACTCAAACTCGTTTTGAATAATATATCCAGTTGTTATTTTCATGATAGGATATTTTTAACGTTACACTAAGAACGACAGTTGAACCTTTTTTCATGAAGTCAATTTTACTGACATTGCGTGCATATTTACTTGAAAATTATTTGTAATCAACGAAAGTACGTTACGAAAAATCTGAATCTATACTTTGCGAATGAAAAGAACAATTACTCGTGAATTATTTTCTGAGATTCTCTTCAAATTACTAGTCACGCTTAAAAATCAACGGAAGGATCATTTATCACAAAAAATTATTATAGGGGTCATCAAAATCAGTTATCACCCAGCATTACTCGTCGTAGAATTGTACCCATCAGCCAGCTGTACCTATCACCCGGCTGTACCTGTCAGAGAACTGTACCTAAATCCCATCTGTACTTCTCTCACAATCCTGTCCGCTTCTGAAGGAAAAACCATCATCACCTGTACATTTTCTCATCTAATGTACGATTTCTTGTTCTTGTTCCTACATTTCTAATATCTATCCGCTCACAGCAATATCTAAAATGGTTTTTATGCACTGAAATGGCACGATTAGGTTAGGTTTACAAGCACCTAATTAACTACATTTGTCCTTTATTCAACGCAATTGTAGCGAGTCTAAGGAGTAATATATCTACGTATCTTTGAATTATCATGACACTTCAAATACATGGTCAAAATTCTAGAACCCCGAACATTCATCGTTGCAAGGCCGACTTAATGGAGATTTAAGTTAAATTTCCCCTTCAGAACTATTAAGTTCTTGTTAGCATTGGTTTATTGTGAGTTTACTCAGTCCAGCGGGAATATCGTGTAGCTGCACATCAGCAAACTGGAGGATCAGGTCCAGGAGCAAGGGCAGGCTGGCTCTGGATTGATTTGCGAGCGACATCAATCTCGTGTGTTTCAATTTAGGCAGATCCTCTAGCGAGGAAAAAAGCAGTTTCTTAAACCCGAAACTAAGGTATTACTTCGCTATAGATTTTTTCTTTGACTTTACGCTTGACAGAGAAAAACTGTGGAGAATGGAATTGTTTTCTAGGATAATTAATTACCATGTCTTCTGTGACCAATCCATAACAATTCAAGTAAATGACAAATATAAGATGAAATCTAGTGACAATAATTTTTTTCAGAAGTTTTCATGTCGTGTCTTTTGTTCAAAAATATAATAATACATTGTCCTCTTCAAATTTTAAGTATGATAAATTGTTTGCCAATTTTGAGACAGAATCATGCAAATTAGTAGTTTAGGTGAACACAGACTAAGTCAACATGCGTTGACATTTAGCAGTTAAAAAGTGCAGGCCAGTCTTCAATTTTTCATTATATACTATTTTCTCACGAGCGAATTGTAAAGGACATTAATTTCCTGCTTGGAAATTAAACAGGTAATTGGCAGAATATAGTTAATCAATTGATAATAATTTACAAAATAAAACAAACAAACTTATTTATTTTGGCTTGCCACCGAGATAGAATTGCGAGCATCTCTGCTTGCGATGCAGAAGACCCCGGTTCAATTCTCGTAGCTGCCTTGGTTTGTTTTTGTCTGATCATCGGCAGACAAGAAACACGTCCAGCACGCTGCGACGCTGGACGCCCAGATTACGACTAGAGCCTATACTTCGAGTTGCAGCACATAGGACGTGAATAGTCTCTTGGAGCAACATGATTATTTTTAAAATGGTAGCATTAAGCATTGAACATCGAAAATATTTGTACTGTATACTTGACTGGACATACATAAAGTTTCCTTATTTCTCTCTTTTTTTGAGCAAAACGTTAAGTTCACCGCCAGAAAGGACGGTCACACCAAAACCTCGTTTTATTTCATTTGCCTGAACTTAGAGATAAGCTTTCACGAAGTGGCGATTTGAAGCGTGCTGTAAAATATATGACGAATTTGTTGGATGTTATGAAAGAAAAATAAGGAAAAGGACGAAAAATATTTTTCGAATTATATCCAATTGTTGTGAACTGAAAACCAAATATGTTGTGTTTGAAAACAAAAATAATTTTGTCAGATTTCAAGGAAAACCAAATATTTAAATCAGATGGAATAAAACAATTTAGTAAAATTTAAAAATGACAATTGAAAATAAATGAACTAAAAGTCATTTTGTCAAATTATATGCGTGATTGGCGTGAACTTCAGTTGGTGTTTCACTTCAGCATTCTTGTGAGTCCCTATCTCGACTGAATGTAATTTCCTTCTAATGAATATCTAGGATATTCATTCTTTCAATGAATATCATACAATGTCTAGCATGCCTTTCATGCAAAGTCTAGCATGGTTTTCGTACAATATCTAGCATAGTTTTCATACAATTTGCATAAGGTGTTAATGGACCCCAACGAATTCAACAAAAGAGGGATGCGCTATGACACAATAATGAAAGGTGAGGTATGAAGTATAAGCTTTCAACTGCTCAATGATGGATAGCAAAATAAAAAGCATAAAGGTGGGGAAAGAATGAATCTTGACGATAGCTTTTTCGTTTTAGATCCTTTGAGGTTATTTTTGGCTACATAATTACAGCTCATGATTAGGTATTCTGCTCATATTTTTCGTTATATTTATATTACAAATGAAAAGGTATGAATACTAGTGAATTCTCCTGGACACTTAAATTTAATTTATTGCATAGTTCGTCTTTACGAATGAATAATTCATCCGTACATTGCCTCATGAGGCATCCTCATTATGCACCTCCTTAATTTGGGACGTGACTCAGCTGCAGTGCTCAGTTATTCAATTAGGTAATAATTTGACGGCTAATGACCTTGATGACCAGCTAATAGTCTTCTGATGGAAGGTGATTAGTCGTCGACTGAACCATTTAACGCTGTAGTCCTATTAAAAAATATTTTGTACATCGTTAGAAGAAAGATTTAATTACGCTCGAAAATGTTCAGCACCAAATTAATTTTTCCACCATTGAATCGCAAAAACTTTTTTCTTGAAACTAAAAATTGTTTCAAGATCTGATTTATATTATCATTGGTAGAGAAACAAAATTCAATTTCCACATATACAAGGTATGATGACAATAAAAGATTCATAGATATACTTCAAAACGGTGAATTTAAATAGCAAAGATACCATATCCCATACAGCTTTCAAATCTTGAAGGCTTTTTTGAACACCTTTGTAAGGATAATTTTAGAGTGAATATGAAATGACAGTTAACTTTATTGTGAATGGGAAATAGTAGATAATTTTAGAGTGAATGGTAAGTGGTAGTTAATTTTAGAGTGAATGGATAATGGTAGTTAATTTTAGAGTGAATGGAAAATGATAGTTAATCTTAAAGTGGATGGGAAATGGTAGTTAATTTTAGAGTGAATGAGAAATAGTAGTTAATTTTAGAGTGAATGGCTAATGGTAGTTAATTTTAGAGTGATTGTGAAATAGCAAGTAATTTAGACTGATTATGATATGGCAGTTCAACAGTGTTCAGATTATCAAATATTTTTTCCAGGGAGATTAGAATTTCATGAAATAGATTTTAGATAAAATTTATTCGTGTTCTTTCCGTCTCTAAAGCTTCTGAACACCCTTTTATTATACAAGTTTCAACGCAACTGTAACTTTTATTACACAACTGTAGTCTGGCTTGTACAACAGTAGCATGGGCTGTACAACTGTAGCCTGGGCTGTACAACTGTAGCCTGGGCTGTACAACTGTAGCCTGGGTTGCCGTGAAATGATTCCAGAATATATAATTCATTCAAAGTTATACCCTCATCAGATGTTGGCCATTATATGATGCAGATACTGTACAATTATTCTTGTCATGGACTGACATAGCTTAATAATAGTTATTCCAGTGGCTAATCTGCCTAAAGAAATCAAATATTTCTCATCATCTTTTTTCACACAGAAGACAGAAGTTGACTCAGTCAAAACCACAACTCTTATTGCTATAGGTCGCTGTACGCGCAAATATTATCATGTATTACGCTGAACATCCAGCACAGCCACAAATAAAAGTCCCAATCAGGAATAAATTACTCACAATACATCATTACTCAGCAGCAGACCTGAATATCAGTACACTTGTGCTGATAACCATGTATTCACTAAAAACTTTTTCAGGAAGAATTGGCTATTTTGACGAATGAATTTCTCTTCAGGTAAATATATTTTTCTCTGAATTAAGTACGAATAAACATTGATAGTTAATCACATTTTATTAATGAATAAATTCAGCAGAATGTATCTGCTTAATTTATCGTAAATTTAAATAACAAATTAATAGAACTACTGACGAGTGAAACATAATATTATTGGCATGGAAGTGTGCATGGTTGCCTGGAGTGCCTGTGTGTTTTAACTTTCAACGGAATGCGAATCGTGTTAAAACGGAAGAAAAAACCATCAGCTTATTCCTGTTGCCATATTCTACATTATTCCATCATGTCCCCCTGAGCAAGACCTCTTCATGAGCTTGCCTTGGTATTACGATCAGTTTTTGCCCCTCCTCTCGTATCACATTACAGTGCAAGTAATCGCCTAAGAGGATTTGCTGATAAGTTTTTTTAGACGTAGCTTTCCCGAACAAGCGTTGCTTTGATTTCTTCATTAAGGCATCCCCTTGTCTATAATGGTTTCTTGTCCAATGCACAGTTGTTTTGTTCCCCATTGTATTTAATAGTACATACATCACTTGTTTGGTCTGTCTCTAGCAGTAGTTTGTTCTTTCTATAGCGTTATTTGCCCAATGTAGAAGAATTGATTGTCTTTTAAAGTAGTTTGTTGTGTCTACAGCAGCTGTTTGTCACATCTACTACAACAGTTTGTCTTTTCTACGCCAGCTGTTTGTCCTGTCCACTTATATTTGTCCTGTCTACAGCATTTGCTTGTCTTGGCTTCAGTATTTGTTTGTCTGCTTCATGGCGATCACTTATTTGTGTAAGGTTCATACACTTAGAAAACCGCAAAAAAATCTGAGTTAAACTGTTCTATGATTTTAAATCACCAAAGGAAAAACTAAGTAATTTTGAACTTTTACTTGGTTCAAAAAATCCCCTATTCAATTTGAGTAATCACCCGTCAAAGTTGTTAAGTATATATTAATATTAGAGAAGAACAGAGTTTGATGAGTTCAAATGACAGTCGGTTTGACTAACTGTTATTAGAAAATTCTAAGGCCAGTCAGTTTGTGGGAGTGATCAAAAAATTCTGAGAGTAATCTGTTTGAGTACCTGCTATTGAAAATTTTGAGACTAGTTAGTATGACCAGTCAAAGTTACATAAATTAAACTGCTATACCTCAATTCACTCGCCGTGGGGGAGGGGTTATATGATCATTACACATGATGTGTGGTAATGCAATGCTTCTATGCGTAATTTTATAGCTTCCATGACCAGGTCTCACTTTTACGCAACCTTCATGTATCATTTGACTGATTTCCACCCCTTCGCACTGCTTCGCGCTTTTTTGATTAGACAAAATAATTGCAAAGTTGGAGTAATAACTACAAGACGGTTGACTTCTCATGTGCGTGATTGATGCTTTTACGTTAGATGGCATGTGACTTGGGTAGCAGACCAAAAATGGACCAAACGGTTCATTCCTGTTGCCATATTTTATTCTATTCTTCATCTTCTGTCGCTTACGCATACTTTGGATGACTAATGCTTCTGGATTTTTCATTCTGTGCTCTTCTTTCTTTCACATCACTAGTCTTTGGGATATTTTTGTACACAGGGTCAGGCAACATAACTTTCTTTTTTCAAAGCGCTTTGTTTTAAAAAAAAGAACTTATGTTGCTGCATCCTGTATCATTTCCCTCTCTTACTCTCTTTCTCTTTCTCCCTCTCTCCCTCTTTTTCTCTCTTTTTCTATGTTTAAACAATTTCTTTAAATTTTCTATTTCTATTATGCTCTAAATAGTTTCCTCAAATAATTTTACTCCTGTATTTTGGCATGAAGCACTGCCGTATTCATAGCTTGACGTTCGTGTGCTTGCGAAAAATAGGAGATTCTGATTCGAAATCCTTGCCACATTTGACGTTTGAAGGCTGCTTGCTCGTCCATCTCAGCTCGGGAAACTCCAACGCAATCTGGAATCGTATCTTGCTGAGAATTGAATTTCAAGCTACCTATCTGAGCCTGCAGAAGGCATCTGTTAACTGGTCAAAAATGGCTTATTTTAGAGACGTCTCTAAAAGATTGTTCATGTAATCTTGAAAGCTATTATAAAAGCGCCAGTCCTACTTATTTGAAATTAAATTATGCTAAAAACGCAGTCATAAAATCCAACGAAGCTGTAGCGTTTGTTCTGCTCCGTCAGAAGATCTTTATTCTATTACAGAAAATAAAACATAGGAATTATTAAGATAGCATAAAAATAAGGTTAGTCGTACTAACATTGTGTGGTTATATTTTAAAGCAAAAAAATGCTACTGATATACGTAGAAACAAAAATACGTTATTGAATACTTCGATATTTTAAATGAAAGTGAATCAACATTGATTCCAAGAAAGTTGTGGAACATGAAAGTCAAACAAAATTTTGGGCTGGTGGTCACACATGTACCAATTACTGTTATATAGTAGTAGTTAATTTCCATTATAAACATCATTCATATGATTAATTTTCTTCAAATAATTAACTCAACTTTCTGCTTGCTGCAATTTGGGTTTAAGTAAAATGAAAGTTATAGATTTGTTGCACATATTCAGAGTTTTAATTCCTGCTTTACCATCAAAGTTAAAACCCAACAAAAAGGATTTTAAGAATATCTTTAAAGTTTATATATGACTGTGATTCAGATTCTTGATTTTGGCCTACGAGAAAGAATAGAGGCATCTAAATTTTTTTTTATGTTTATTTGCTGCAAAATTCTCAAAGGCATTTCATTGCCTTCCTTGCCATTGGTCCCTCAAATTTGTATCTTTATGTCGTCGTTGGATATCCTCATCTGGTATAAAATGAGTTGCCGTATGCTAAAAGTGTAATAAAACGTAATTGAACGATTTTTCCTTAACTCGATTAATATAAACTTTGGCTTTAAAAAATACTGCATCTGGCCAGAAACAGTTGATGCATACAACTTTTGACGTTGGTTGGAAACAGTTGATGGAGATACAAAAATGTATAGAATTTAACTGTTGCATTATACTTTTACCGGTATGCATTTAATTTTTTAAAAATGCAAAAAAAAATACAGGTAACAAGTTAATTCTACGAATGTTTTCTGGAACATTGATACTGGAATGTTTTCCTGATTGTGTACCAGCTGTTTTCGTTCAGTGGGAGTATTTTTTATCAATTCAACTGCCATACTAAAGGAATTACTATTAGAACTTAGGTAAAGTCATTTTCTTACAATTTTCTCCACCAATTATCGTAGAAACGATCGTATTGATTAGCTCTTGGTTTTCCTCCAGCAGAATTCGACCACTTCTCGAGCACCAGGCTCGTATTTCGCTTGAAACCGGTACCAGTTCCTCCTTTAGTTCCAAGAATATTGCACGTAAAGTCAATGCCTGCTAGGAAATTTATTTTATTTTAGCTTCCAAAGAAAAGAAAGAGAAATTGAGTTTAAACAAAATAGGATTTGGCTAGCTAATACGGTTAATTGTTATGCAAGGGTATCGAATAGTGTTATCACCAACTTGGTCGACTGGTGAGCGAATCTGCTTGCGATCGAAAAGACCCGGGTTCGAATCCCGCTGCCGGCATGGTTGACGCGGCTAGAAATACGGCATGGGACTTGGGTAAACAACCGAATAATTATCGAAGTAATTATCCGACCCAAGAATGGGCCAGAAGGTTCGTTCCTATAGTCTCATTCTATTCTATTCTATTCTGTTCTAGTGGTTACTGTTCCTTCACAGACTGCTCCATTATGAGCACAAAAGAACTCGTATGGGAAAAAATATTTAAAAACTCACTAAAGAAGCAACAGTACGGAAAAAATCCTTGATTTTCAGGTAACTGAAAGGCTTGTAAATCCTGTGCAAGAGCAGTCGAGGAATAAAAGAAATAGTTTTCGAACAATCTTTGTTGAAAAACAGAGAATTTATTCTGTGTATTTTCAGGAGTCGTACCTGAAAAAAGACAATGACTTCGCCAAAATATTTGCCTCTGTTAAAATATAATGTTCTTAGTTTTTGATGAAATATAGATTGATATTTAGATGTTGAGCTCTTTAATGCAATGCTTCATCAAAATGGCAACATAATCATGACCCCATTTAGCATTGGCCTTCTGAAATTCTTGAACTGAAATCCATGTTAGTTTCGGTGTCCTTGCTTTGCAGTGTTGGGTTCATTCTCTTGTTTGAACTCAGAAAAAATAAGGGCTGCGAGACTTGACTTGTACAGGACTTTGTCATGACAAACTTCCGAAGCGAGAGGACCAAGACTCTACCTCTTCCTTCAAATTTGGTAGTCTTTTTGAATCATAAAAAATAATTCACATGCATTCGGCATGTACACGCACTGTGTAGCCATACTACTACATCAACATTATTCTGTTGAGGGTGAAGCTAAAAATGATTTGGCTTTAAAAAATTGGAATGAATCAACCTGTACTGATTTGCAATACTCCTTAAGATATCGAATATGACAAATAGAAAAACGATAGCGAATTACATTCTTACTTGTTGATATTTTGATCAAAATTAAGCCTCATAGCTGACTTTTAATTGAATTAAAGGGATTAAAGGAGATTTAAGGAGGATTGAGGAGGATTGGAGAACTTTCTCTCCTCTGATCTTAATGTATATTTGAACGGATTTTTAGATTCTTTAATCTCTTTCGACCAGAAACTTTCCAGCGTGCAATAGACTTCGGTTAGAAATTAGAAGGCCAAGGCTAGAATTTCACGAATCTAGTATTCTTAGGCTGGTTTTTAAAGTGTTCTTATTAACTCAAAATTTTCATCAAGCAATATTTGAGTGATTTCCCCATCTATTTTTATCCTATGAAAGGTAAGGAATGTAGTCTAACACGAAATATAATTCTTTAAAGTTCAAAAACAGCAGTTTGTATCTGTAATTAGATTTGACCTAAAAAAATACAACATCTAGAAATGAAGGATAGTTCAAAACTTTCGGTTTGGTTTCAGAAGCTGAAATTGATGAAGGACAGTCTTGGAAAGACTCGTTCATTTTCAGCCACTTCTGTTGAAGTTCCAGGCCTGAATAGATTCATCCTCGAGTTCCAAAAGATCTCCATTCCTTGTAAAGTTGGTGAATGCAGTCAGTAACTCAAGCACTTCTAGGAGGTCATAGTTGGTCTTGGGAGTCAAATTTCAGGCCGTGAGCTCTAAGGAGTTCCAAAGACTTCCAGTGGATGAAATTTAAGTCCCGAGTTGGAACTTAAACCCAACCCGAGTTGAAACTGAAACTCAATCCGAGTTGGGGTGCCCGAGTTCAGAGGGACCCCAAAGGCCTGTGAAAATCGAGTGAAATTTCAGCCCCTGCGAGGTATGGTATCCTAGAAACTTTAAATGGCTGACGTTATATTTTTCCTGGACGAGGTGTTCCAAGGGTCTCTGAATAGTGGGTGAAATTCCAGTCCCTGGGTGGTGAGGTGTTCCAGAGATATCCAGAGGGGAAAATTTGGTACATGTTTACGAGGTCCCATACCATACGGTGGAATTTCAATCCTTGAGTGATTTGATGTCGCTGAAGCCCTGTTGAGTAAAATTCTGAATGATTTGTCTGAATGTTTTTCATCTCATTAGTAAATTTTTGATCTCGCAGGAAATTTCGATAGATTTGTGAGATTACTCGGAAGTCTATAACTAATCTTAATAAGCAAACTGAAAACATTTAAAAAGAATTCAATTTTTTGCGTTCTTTTGATCAAACCAATACAAACCATTTTCTGTATTCCATCAGAACGCTGGAGATTGATAAAAGTTCCTTCATTTTTATCAAAGGTTGCTGCTATTCTAAATTCAGGGGCTCTCCTGATCGTGAGGCATTAGTTTGTTGTAATGAAATAAGGTAAGCCTTGATCTTCATATCACTGAGACCGGAGCTTCACCTAACTCACAGGCAGAGTTCGTCATTCTTTAAGAGCCTCTAACTTGACACTAACTCGTCTTAACTCGCTAGGCGCCCCTGACCTCTCTCTTGCTAACTTGGTCCACTTATGACCATCGAACTCCTTGTGAGATTTGATGTTGCTGTGCGTCGGTTAAGAAGATCCCGTCTTGACCGTGAGATGATATTTGAAACCTTCAGAACACTTCCTATTTGTGTAACTATTAATCTCTGGCATGATTTTGAATTGTTAACTAATATCGTTTCTGCTTTTTTTGAAGTACTGGATGTTTCTATTATAAAATTTAGTTACTCGGATGGATAGAATTGGTGGTGTTATTTCCCCGTACAAAAATGAATTTATTGCACAATTATCATAAAATCTTAAAAAACCACGAATCTTAATCGAAGGCAGCAATCATTTTGTCACAAGGCTGGTGTGGCCACCTGATCTGGGAAATGACAGTAATGATAAATTATTTCTTTCTTTTACTGCTCAGAATGAGCGTGTATGTATGAATGTTCACACAGTTTTTTTAACCAAAAATTTTAATGAGGAATCTTAGATAAAATGTTTTTCAGATCTTTTTAAAAGCAGCATAAAAACTCATAAGCATTCATGTAATCATAATATAGAAGTTTAATTTTCATGGCCACGGATTTGAGAAAAAGTTGGAATATCAACAGACAAGAAACATCGCTCATGTAACTCTGCGTGACTGCATTTCAATTATCTGTGGCAGCGGCAAGAACTCCTCGATATCCTGGAACTCTGCTACAATTTCCATTTACTAAGACGCCATATCTTCCATATTTATCTCAGTTTTCTGATCTTAGGAAACCGAATTTAATATATTATTTCTCATACATTTACACTAGAGTAAACAATATCATGCACACCACATGGTCGAAACGTTATATGTGCATATATGTATATTTTTTATCAAAAATTATAAAATTAGGAGACGGCACTGAATATATTCCTTCATAGGTAGTTGCACCATGGTAGATTATATAACTCATTGCCTCGATCTGGTATATGATAACAGATATAGAAAATTTTGTAGTTAATATTGCGCGCCAAACAGTAGTTGTCCCTGGGTATACATCCGGTGTTTAAGATCTACATGAGGGTTTTTTCAAAGTTTACAGAAATTCTGAATTGCCATTGTAAGCAGACACAGCCCTGGCCTGTTTGATTTCAGCCAATTAACTGAACTGGAAATATAATATCGGGTTTCTTGTGACTGGCTGCAGACTGCAAGGCAAGCTTGTACCAAGAAAATGATCAGAATTCTTCGTTCAATTCGCAAGCACGATGTGAGATTGTGACTTTGAAAACAGAGAAAAGTTTTTGAAGAGTACCTGCCTCTTACTGAGGGGCATGCTTCAGCTCAGAGTAATTATTCTTGATTAACAATTCAAATGTAGGGATACGATTGCACAATTTGTAGTAAAAATTCCAATCTCTTCACCATCTGATGCTATTTGCTCTGCGAATTGGCTAAAATGTGATTTTGTTGCTTCACCCAACTTGTGTGCGGTCTTCAAAGTGAACAAGTCAGATAATGCTGCAAAAATGAATTCCCTATTTTGGCAAACAATCTTGACGGTTGTGTGAGAGTATGAGTGAACCATTGAACATTTTAAAAATAATTTAAGACCGCTAACTAAAATCTTTGCTATAAGATAGATTAAATACGACTGTGTATCTTTATACCAATTTTACTCTCGTTCTCTATTTTCATCAAGCAATGAGGATCAAAAACATCCTTACCTTCCTGCAAAGTTTTGCGTCGGGAGATCGAGTTCAATCCATCAGGGCGCACTAAGATTTCATTCGAATTCTAAACGAGCTGCGAGGGAGCCTGGACCTCATGAAGCTCTAGTAAAATGACAAGAGCGTCATCAAGTGCTGTTTATCGCCAATCCTAAAGAGGTTCCTGAGGCGTTCTTTATCTTTAGTTTTAGACCTTAACACAGGTGTTGAAGTAGAGAACGGGGCAAAGAAATGATCGCTTTTGCAAGCAGAATGATCGCTTTTGCAAGCAGAACGCGGAGCTGATTTCTTATTGGTCGAACGTGGAAAATGGTTGATTTAAATGAATGTATTATTGTTACGTTTAACAATAATATAACATTTTTTTCAATCACTTAGTGTTTGAAATTACAACAATAAAAACATGCTTTCAGCATACATAGGTTTTTCATTCCTGAACTTGTGGATTAATTAGAGTTTGTTAGCGAATGCAATCAAAAAATGTCTCTTTAATTGGTTTTCCTGCTAGCATTTTTCAGAAATAACATTCATGTTAACAGGCCATTTATTCTGGAAACAGTAACACATTTTAAGACTCAAAATTTGTAAGCAGCGTCATTCCGCGGAAATTTCTCGTCAAGATTTACGGCGCATTATGCAAAGCGCGGAAATGCTGACGGCTCACAAGAAGAGAGCCGTTGCTAGCATGTCTGAGCCGCTCAGCCAGGTTGTAATATTGGCTCTACCTGCTCTCTATTTCTAAACTACCTGGGAATGTTGTAAATTCCTGTAATGTTTGTCTGTAGTACGACTCACTCTAACAGTTCATTCTAACATTTATCAAAATATGTTTTTTATGAATAAATAATTATCATAGATGAATTTATTTTATGTACCCTACTTCACCCAATTATTGATTTGATATTTGGTTATTTCGCTACAGTATATAATATTGAGAAAAAAGTGCTTGTTTTTGTGAAAAAAGACATATTTTCTACCAAGGATATTAGTCTCACATAATTTTTAACATGAATTAATGGTCGAAGAAGTTTTAAAGCCAGACCTAATAAGGTAAACATATAGTTTTACACTATAACACAGTTATTGAATAAAAATCAAACAGGAAAGGTATTTTTTAATGTGATACTTTTAAAATTTGGTGACATCGAAAATACGATTGTTCGTTGAATCCGTCATTTTTTTATAGGCAGCTGGAAGACCAACGAAAGTGTACAGATTGGGAAGAAAACAAATATTATTATTATGTTTCAATCATTACTATCATCAATATATCATAGATGCTACATTTTTTCATTTGTCATAGTAATACCTATGACAGGAATAACCAAGTTCAGACAAAGAGGTAACCAAATCTATTACGGGCGAAAAACTGGGCAAAAGAAAGAATTACCTTGTTGCTGCGACTAAGTTCAGTATCAAGAGTTCAAAATAAAAACAGTCGTCCGAAATGATTCTAGGTACTTACACACCAGAGGATTATAAACAAAAACTGGTGTCTGCTTCGCCTGTGTTGTTGTCGTACTTGTGAGATCTGACTGCGCAGATTGTTGTACTTGGGTCAATTTTTGTTCGTTCATTAAAGAAAGAAGTTGCCGTCTATCTTTCAGGCATGGTATACGCAATGCAATTTTTGCAATTTAATTCACCTGGGTCAACAATCATTGTAGAAATTATTTTGTGAAAATTACTAGCACATTGCACATTTCATTGTGAGAGCTGTGAAAGAAAAGTAGTAAGAGATTTACAAAAATTGTTAATACTAGTAAACCTACCCGGGAAACAATCGTAAATTTTTGATGAATTTCTTTCTTTCATTTGTCAATTCATACCGCGTTTCCGGAGTTTCTATCTTGAACAAGGAAAGGACTAATAACGAAAAAATAAAGCATTTTATAATAATCCAGCGACTACGGTACCAGCAATACAATACTTAAAATACATGTATGCTCGTACGAACGAGAATTCAATACTTAGCTCAAGATAAACACTTTATTTCAGCTTCTTATTATTGGCTTGTTTGAAATCAGTTCCCCCATCTAATTAGGCAGTAAGAGGGACAGGGAATACATTTATATATATATATATATATATATATATATATATATATATATATATATATATATATATATATATATATATATAAACAAATGAATAAGTAAATATACGACGCTTCTATCACATAGGATAGCTTATAATTAACATAATGTAATTCAAAACGGTACTTTACTATTCACAATCTTCTACCCCAGTAGCCGCTAATCATTTCGAATTAAAACTATTTATAGAACTGAATATTTTACGAGGACTTTTTTATCAATATTTAATTAGACCAGCCATGCGGAACTCTTGTCCAGCAATACAAATGGAACTACTATTACTTTATTCGCTAAAGTTAAACTAAATAAAGCTTTACATGATGCGTCGTTAATGCTTGGTTGCATTTGGTAACAAATGCCCTCGTTTAAGGACTTCTCAGGAGACATGCAGTCTCGTAGAACTGAGGGCAAAATAGGGATAAACTTCTATTATTTACAATTGTGGGCAAAATAGGGATGTTTTTCTATTACTTAGAACTGAGGGAAAAATAGGAATGAACTCCTATTATTTAGAATTGAGGGCAAAATAGGGATGTACTCCTATTACTTAGAACTGAGGGAAAAATAGGAATGAACTCCTATTACTTAGAACTGAGGGAAAAATAGGAATGAACTTCTATTATTTAGAACTGAGGGGAAAATAGGGATGAACTCCAATTATTTAGAATTGAGGGCAAAATAGGGATGTACTCCTATTATTTAGAACTGAGGGCAAAATAGGGATGAACTTGTATTATTTAGAACTGAGGGGAAAATAGGGATGTACTCCTATTATTTAGAATTGAGGGCAAAATAGGGATGTGCTTCTATTATTTAGAGTTGAGGGGAAAATAGAGATGAACTCCTTTCATTTAGAATTGAGGGCAAAATAGGGATGAACTCCTATTATTTAGAACTGAGGGCAAAATAGGGATGTGCTTCTATTATTTAGAGTTGAGGGGAAAATAGAGATGAACTCCTTTCATTTAGAATTGAGGGCAAAATAGGGATGAACTCCTATTATTTAGAACTGAGGGCAAAATAGGGATGTACTCCTATTATTTAGAACTGAGGGCAAAATAGGGATGAACTCCTGTGGGTTCGAGGAACCCATACCATCAAAATTTGTGTAACTTTGAACTCTTTGATATTTCTCAGCAATTATCTATTATGTCTCTACCAGTTTTAGTTTCTTAAAGCGATGATACTACAAATAACTTTAGAATTGTAGTGATATCCTCTCTATTTTTGTTCTGTGGAATAGTTACGATGTACAATCACAGATATATTTCTTTGAAAAAGTAGAAATCTTTGATATCTGTCCATATGTTTAAAAATCATCTTGCCTTTACATCTATCATGGCAGTTGTTGACTAACGAAATTACTTTCATTTCTGGTCGACTCAGCAAAAATTAATTATAACGTTTCCGGTTTTGTAATGGTGTGTATCTAATGCTCATTTGATGGTAAAACTGTAAGATATCGGAAGGGAAAGAAAAGAGAAGTCTGTGTATTTTTTTGCAGAAATCTTCCCGTAAAATCTCTCCGAGTCAGGAGTAAAATTGCATTAGGAGCTTTGTATAGTTTAATCATTTTTCTAACCTAGGAATTATTCACTAAAACAACGTATCTTGAACTTTTTTTTTGCTCAGAAGAGGCAAAAAGCAATTACTGTTTTCTTCTCGTTGCGTAAACATCACAAACGAGAATAAAGCTAACTCTATGTTTGAATAACGTTTTCAATTATCTTTTTATCTTCCCGTAAAATTAAATATCTTTGCTTCACTGAACGTAGCATGTGAAATGAATGTTTGTCTGAGAAATTTTCTTGATACATTAGAATTGCAACGTGTTCATGAAAAACTAGTTATTCAATTATTCTTATACAAAATACTCTCCCTTTGGTATAAGAGTATATTTTTTCTTTATAAATCATCATTGTTCGCTGCTCGAATACTCATTTATGATTGTTTTTGTGGCTTATGAAAAATCGATGCTTGATTTCTCTGTTATTGAATGAAATTAGTAAATACTATCACTTGAAAACATTTGCATCGGGAGAAAAAAATGGTGTTCTTTCAAAAATTGTGTTCTTTTGAAATCAAGCTGGTCACCAGACTTATCTCTACAGTAACCGAATAAAAACGATTGCAATTTTAAAGTAAAACGCCACAATCAATGAAAGATTTAAGTGGTTTTTCTTGTCTAAAACAGGGTGCATGATCTGCCTGGCAATAAAAATAAGCTCAGTTTCTGCAAACAAGAATTTACAGGCAACTTGCAGGCGGTTCGACATTTTGCTACGCAAGATTTCCTAAAGTGATGTGTCACGCCCACACGCGTTTCAAAAATTCTTGTTACTGTAAACAACTCTCGAGTGCCATTGATACAAAAACATCTTCTTGCTTGTTGTGACAGCGAAAAGTAAACGTTTTCGGGAAGAACCTGAGTCCTGTGGCTATGATTGGAACAACTAACAATGCAAAACTTTTGTTTGGTCAAGTACAGCAGGGGTTCAAAAATTTATACAAAATATATTCTCCAGAAGGAACTTTCAGGATTTGTAAGACACAACTGAACCTCTGTTTTAATAGCACAATGTTCTTCTTGATGATTGCATAAAATTTCATTCCTTTTATGATATATGTTGGTTTCATATAAAACAGTTAGCTGATTCTTAAAACCATGCTGAAGTGATGAAATGAAATTCGTAAAAATTTGAGCATAATTATGGTGTAGGTGCACGTGATCAAGAACTTAAACAGATATATTGGGCGTACAAGGGCTCATTGTCGTTTATTATCACTTAATACATACATAGATTGCTTCAAATAGTCTCATAAACAGCATGGAAAAGGATTTCTACCACTTGGACTTGTTTATACGTGGTTTGATTTTTAGGATTTTTGTGGAAACTAACAAAAAATACTCATGAGTAGCAGAAGGGAAAACTCATAATCCAATATCAAAACTCGGAAAAATGTTTGAAAAACAATTTTCCCTTCTGCAGCTTGATTTCCCAATGTAATTTTCTGCATACGTAAACTGCTACCTCAATATCTCGGAATAGTCATCTTGCTAACTACAATTTATCATTTAACTATTGATCTGACTATCTGGCTATTTAAGTGTGTAACGGTTAAAAAGCCTAAAAATTCGAGATTAAGTTTCAGAATATATCTCTCAATCAGTATCATACAATAATTCCCAATAATGTCATCGGTGAGATATCCATTTACTTGATAAAGTCCTTAACATTGTTGGATTCATTGTCATTGGTAACGTTCTCCTTCCACGAACATATGTGTACTCGTCCACACACAGCATAGTATTGCACCAGTGTAAGCTGTGTGCTTGTGGTGCAGGCGTAGAAGTATTCAAAATTTAACGGAGTGTAGAATAGAATAGAATAGAATAAGGCAATAGGAACGAGCCGTTTGGCCCATTCTTGGTTCAATACCGAAGTCCCATGCCGTCTAAAGTAAATCCATCAGTCATGCACGTACACCTTAACCACGTAAGTCAATTTAGTCATGTGCACTCATATCACTCACGCACAGGCGTTTATGTCACGAGCATTTATCTCAATCATACATTAACCTTAAGGAGTTAGGGACATAACCTTAAGGAGTTAGGGACAGAAACAGTTACTGTATCCTCGTGACGAAGTGGTTGTGGAGGCTTGTACGTTGACAGAGTTGTTGAGTTGCGAGAGCTGACAATATTTTGCCGTTGTTCAAAACTGGTGTACTCGTACGAGCGTTCGTTTGGAGTTGTAAATTATTGGTGTCGGTTAGCAGGCTGGTCATGCCAGCCTGCGTGTTTAATTGTTCCTTTCTGTTGCACACCCCAAACATCTGAACCATTTATCAGGACAGAATTTCATAGCTGTCCGGGAAAATCGTTTTCGATGTAAAGTTTTTTTCACAATTTGACTCGTGTTTATTGTGAATTGAGGTTTTTACTGTTAAAATATTTCTCTCTACACAATGAACTTACAAAACCGGCACTCTCAGTATAATATACATTACTCCTTACTGAAGATCATGCTAATTCTGTCAGAGGAAAGTCATAAATTTCTTCCCCGGATCATGATTTCTGGTCTTCTGTCATTCTTTTTTGTCGAAAAATTATGTTTTTAAAATTGTATTCAAACTTTCACTCTAATGGGTCTTTTACCGTTAAGCAAATTAGATAAATTTTGGCGATTTGGTTTTGTTTCTATCTACAGTATTTTCCCAAGCACCGACCTAAACCTTACTCTAAAATACAAATTTTTTCGTTCTATTTCCCTCAATAATTAGTAATTTTTTGTTCTTTTCCAATCATATCTCTTTTGTATTATTCCATGGCTTCCTCTCTTCCACATCTAGCAATGTCAAGATTCCTTGTTTTACCAATTCATCACCATGAATTCATATCAAATACAGCTGGGCCGTGTGTCACACCTATATATAACTACATTTCATATCACTGTTTGAGTACTTTTCTCGTGTTTGAGTACATGATTTCGAGTGTTTTTCTCCTGTTTGAGTATATGATTTCGAGTGTGTTTCTCCTGTTTGAGTATATGAGTTTGAGCACTTTTCTCGTATTTGAGTGCATGAGTTTAAGTATCTTTCTCGTGTCCTAGTTTGAGTGCACGAATACTGCGGCAAAATTCTACGAAGAGAAGCTGTGATCTGTGAAGCACGTGTGCCTTCAAACAAAGTCATCGCTTTGACTTAGCTCTCTGCCGTCGTTGCTGCCACTTATACCAATAATAAGACTTACTCATTTGCTCCGTCATGAAAAGGCTTTGATCTTCCACGCAGGTTACAAATGCATGCAATGCCAATTTATTCTTTAATAGAATTGGTACTGCGTCTTTCATACTCAATTTACCTTCATTTGTGCATCTTTACTCTCATAAAAAATGTTTTCATATGACCCGAGAAACTTGTGATCTATTTCAACTCTAAATTATTGATGTGCATTCAGATGTACAGTAGTATCAACTCTCAATCTATCTTGACGATCAATTTATATTTCTTATGTTAGTACAATTGACGTTTAATGACAATTGCAGAGCTAATTGATATTGATACAAAAAGGCAAAATCCTCATTTCGAAAACAAATGGATAGTTCACCACAATCTTCTGAGATGTTTTTGCGAAAATATTTGTTTTTTGTGGAGCATGTCTTTTGTGTTGTATTTTAGGAAAAACTTTTGACACATTATATACGGAGTATTTATTGTATTATATAAGGAGTGTATATGTAATGTACCAAAAGTATTATATAATACGAAAATTATCAACAAACTTTTTCGGCTTCGACCACTGTGTAGTCACACGGTCGACTTTGATTTGGAATGTACAGAAAATGGGGAAAACTCTGCTGACTTTAGAGTTATTAAAGAAAGCTGTTTCAACTCCGAGGCATTTTGAAGCATCAGGTATGTTGGAACCATGATTGTGTCAACAAGAGAGGAGGTGCATGTTCTCATGTGAGTGACTTTAATAACTTTGAGTTGCTACCCAATTTAGAGGGCCATATTTAGAGGGCCCCTCCCAAAAATGCTCGTGACATTGACTGGACTTACGCAATCTCTGGGCAAGAAGTTCGGAGGTAAATCAGAGCTTCTTGACTTCAGTCCTAAATCAAAGAAGTTTTTTCATTTTCCAAAGCGCTTCGTTTCTGTGAGCATTGTTGCAACACTTGTGTTCAAGCAGAGTAGAGCATTACTGAAGCAGCAGTTAGCACGGGAGGTGTAGTTATTACGTAGGGAATGATAACTAAACAGAGTGCGGCAACCTAACTTCCTTTTTTCAAAGCAAAACGATTTGAAAAAAAGGAAGTTATGTTGTCGCACCCTATGTATGTTAAACACAAGGTGTAATGCTCACATATTTTTTATGCATGAAAGCCTAAAACATAAAATTGATTTGAAACGAAATAATGTCACACATATAAGTGAGGACACTATACACAGAATAACAATAACGAGGCCACCTGTTATGAAAGGAATAATTACGTTTATTGCTCGGAGAAGTAGTAAAAGACTCGTACATACAGAAACATTTGGTGAAAAATTCAATATGCCCGACAGTTGTGCACCAAAGTCAAGGCTCACCCAACACGAATACTTGGTTTGTGTTATGTGTATAAATTATTAAGCGAATTGCAACCTACGGAAAGCAACTGAACTGCCAACTCGAGATGAGCGATAGGCTTTAGCAACACTCTGCCTGGCAACCGTGATCCTCATGCGTCGTCTTGCTGAGGAATCCTGATGCTTCGTCTTGCAGAGGAATCCTGGTGCGTCGTCTTGCTGAGGATACGACGGAAAACCGTTCAGGATATGAAGGCTGCAAAGGACACAGTTATTCCTGTGGTTATAAAATAATAACTTTTAACCAAACCTTTATTATTCAAAGATGCATTCACTAAGACATTGTTCGTATGGTAAAGAAGTTGCGGAAAATATTGCATCTATGTTCAGCTTCATGGAAAATGTCCTATAATTTAAAGTTATTTTTGGTGTGTGTTCAACAAGGGCTCGCGAAAAGTTCCAAGGTAACGGAAATGCGTTGCATTTCACATCAGCTGTTCTATTGGCCCTGCATGGGAGCAAGCACTTGGCAAATGAAAGAACTTTCACAATTACTGTCGCAGTTCACAGAACTTTAATTTGCTTTGAAAATTTCTAGGGAACAGAACATAGACGCTTTCTCTCTCAAAACCTCTGAAGGTTAAACTGAGTTCGACGAGAGGCAAATCAAAGCAGGAAAAAGTTTGAGTTTACCTAACAAACTTGCGCGAGATGATTTCAAGTGGCATTTGCTTCCATAAATTGCGTTGACAGGAGAAATGCATTGCTTATAGACCTTTCGACAACTTAAGCATCATTCACTGCGATCAGTTTATTTGAAGAAAGGATTGGTGATGAATTCGATTTGCTAGATAAATTCTGTGAGTTATTTCATGAGTACTTGTAAACTGATTACTGCGTAACCTTGTAAACTGTACGTTGTGAAGTACAGAGGATTGTCTAGTGTTCATTCATAAACTAAAAAAACTCTCAAATGTTGACAGAAATTATTTTTTCGACAGCTACAGTGTGTTTGAAATTGCACTGCGCTTCTTATTAACACAAAATTTTTTAACGTACGATGCCGGAGGTAAATATGAAGGACAATTATAAACAATAATGAAAGTGATATCCTTGGCATCAATAAGGGTAGCTATTTCATCGACCGCATTAGGGTCAGAAAAATGAGAGAAAAACTACAGCTATATAAACACATAGTGATTCTCCGAATATTCTGCAATAGATTTTGAAAAATATTATTAGATTTTCCACAACAAATTTTGCATTTGAACGTACATTAACACAACATTTTCATTGCAGTGTCGGTGACCGTTGAACAATCGTAGAGAATCAGTACGATTCTCTCAGATTGTATAAATCAATAGAGACAAGTAAACCGTTGATTGATGTAGAAGAAAGCTAAAGTTTGACAATTCTCAAGTTCTCTCATTGCAATTACCCAAATATTATTGTAATATTAGCAGATATGTCTAACAGTTATCCTACTTTCATCGTACAAGGGGAACCTACAGAAACAAAACAACTCTACTGAAAAGAGTAGTTGCTGAAAAGGAAATGTTTCTGTTGCTGAAAAGGAAATGTCTGAGATTTGCTTTTCCTATTGAAATGCTTTATCGGAACCACGACAAGCAGCGAATCGATGCAGTTGAATGTGGACTGGAACTTTGATTTGGAACAAGGGCAAGCTTCCTAATTGAACTACCTCAAAATACGGAAGAAGCTTGCAGCGACGGAACAAGGAAGCTCTTCCAGCTCCAGTGATGGTGAATTCTTGAAGGAATTCTAATTATTAATTGCAAATGTACATTCAAAGAAACGTGTTCAGGAGGCTTATGTAATTCTAACACGAGTAAACAATGACTTTCAACAGAAGCACTTTGTGATGGATATATCTGTATATTTGGAGTTACATCTGACAATACTAACAAAATTAATTCCCTTGTTATTCTGCAACTTAAATTCTACATTCTAGAGTGTGTAAGTTTCCTTCCAGCGAAAGCGACGAGCACACCAGACAACAATTCACAATTATTTGGATGGGGACAATCAATTAAATATAAATGTGGTTCATGAACGTCAAGTTGAAAATTCATTATTTGTCAACAGATTGTAGCAGCGGGTTTGTGGAATTCTATTTCGCTCTCATGGGATTTTGCACAAGATTCAATTCCAGATTTGAATAGAACCCCCAGAGGTGGTAGGAACTGGAAGACCTCGTGCTAGCACTTCTGAGATGTGGAATGGAAGTGGCAATATATTGAAGTGATGACACTTTTCTTGCGAACAATATTTTGTGGTGAGCTGATCTCTTCGATGTGTTGTTTTAGAGCGAACGCATCCTTCACATAGCTTTGAATGCGTGATTGAACTCAATTTTCATGTGGTTAATTTCTCAAGGAAAACAGTCTCTGGAATATTCATCTATGAGTAATGGCTAAGGCGTTTAATCTTTTCTCTTTAGATTACCTAGAATGCTTCATGTACGATGAGCAGCAGCAGCTAGGCTTGAAATTTTATTTAGCAACATGTTGTAATTGTTTCATATACTCGTATGTTTCAGTCAGTAAGAGACTGGCGTATGAACACAAGTAAGAGACCGGCCTTTGAACACAAGTAAGAGACCGGCCTTTGAACACAAGAGACCGGTCTTTGAACACAAGTAAGAGACTGGCCTTTGAACACAAGTAAGAGACCGGCCTTTGAACACAAGTAAGAGACCGGCTTTTGAACACAAGTAAGGGACCGGCCTTTGAACACAAGTAAGAGACCGGCCTTTGAACACAAGTAAGAGACCGGCCTTTGAACTCAAATCAGAGAATCTTGCACGAACAAAAGGTGTGTGACGTGAACACAAGTCGAACAACTTTTGACTAAAGACAGCTTTTCCTTGCTTGAGCACTTCATTGCTTGCACAGTCATGCGAGAGACCTGCAGGTTCTCGGGTACTTATTGGGTTTCCAGCCACTCGATGGAGTGGAACTTTGGTCTCCAAGGTGCTTTTCAGACACCGTCTTAGGCAGGCGATAGCACGGGCGGTAGAGGTCGTCTCGAGTTCACTGTATTGTTAGATAGTGCTGAATGTATTGAAAGACAATACTGGTGTAAGATAGTGTTGTCGTTGTTGTAATGCAATGCACTACTAAATCTTCAGCCACGTGTACCTGAAAAAAAACTAACGAAACGAAAAATAATTTTGTCATGAATACTCACAAGAATATCTTAAGTGTTCAAAGCGGTTAGTAAGTGCGGATAGAGCTAGTTTTGGGTAACTTTTTAGGTCTGACAGTGATAAAAATTAGGTTAAAATAATATGATTAAAATATCACGTTTACAGGAAAAATTTGTTTGCTGAACTTTACACACTTAGTATGTATTTAGGGTATCAAAATTAATTTCAGCATATAATAGTGTGTGTTTTCTTGGATTCTACATGGTTGACGCTTCAAAATTCATTGAAAAATAAAGCAAATAATTTCAGCATAATATTGTCCAACTAAATGAATTATATCAATCATAAGTACGGAAATTACTTGAGTTGGCTTTTGAGGCTAAAAGGATTTAAACTACTTGAAATGTCATGAGGTTTCATTAAAAGAAACATTTTTGCCTATGTATCACTTTCACAGATTCATAGAAATCTTGATAGGAGTTAAAATCACAAAATCTCACACCAATGGTAAATTCTTTTACTGGTACGGTCAGGAAAACAAGTGTGCATCGTAAGGTCAGGGCTTACCTGTAGCTGACATTCTCATAGTTCCTGCGTGGGCAGTTACGGAAAGTTACGTTGCGATGGAACTTGAAAGGAGACTTTAGCTGCCAGCGGTTTCTCTCTTTTACCCACAGCCGCACACGTTCAGTTGCATATAACTTTGTGGGGTAAGCTAGAATAGTTCTTCCTGAGATCTTTACCAGCATTCAACTCTTCACCAACATCGTTTTCTCCCGATGAGAAAAAAGCAACACCACCACAAGTTGTTCATTAGCAGATCATACTGCCGGCAACGTCTAAACAAGCAGAACTGTAACATGTTCTGAGAATTCTATACCGATTGAGTGCAGTTTTCTGTTAATAAACACCTTAGGTTTTGTATTAGCACACTTTTTCAAAGAGGATTTCAGGTTCCATAAGGACGGTAAAGAGGTTACTACCCCTGAGCTTATCAGATACTTCACTTGAAAGACAAAGTTCAATTGTTTAAGGTAACGTGGCTGGGAAAGTGTTTTTGTAAACTAGAACAGAACTTGCTTCAGTTAAGGATCGCCAATTTCGAACATTCAGTGTATACAATAAGCCAACTTCTATGAATACCGAAGTTATTTGATAATAAATAAACAGCGAAAAAGGTAAAAAACAGGATTTTTACTTTTATCTTGACAGATCTGGTCCGAACTGATGCGATAGCTGTCATAGTACGCAAACATTTCGTACAACTACACACATTTTGTACAACTTCACTACAAGACAACAGTCTACCACGTTGCCTAGAACGCTACAGTTGTGTTATAACACAACAAAGAGACTTGAAGTATCTTTAGTGGTAAACACCCACGCTTGCGATGCAGGAAGATTTGAGGCCAAATCTTGTGGCTGCTATAGTCAGTCCCTGCCTGATAATCGGTTGACGAGATACACGTTCTGCTTGCTGCGACGCAGGACGCTCGGAGTAGGCTTTCATAAGCTCATCGAAACGCCCCTACGAGCCTCAACTTCAAGTTGCGGCAGATGGGGCGAAGAAAGCAGCTTGGAGCATAATCACTACTCGTAAGATATTCAAATTGAGAATTGAAAGTACAACGCCAATTTATTATATGCTTGATTGAAAATAAAGTTTTTTCTTTTTTTTTCTTCGTTTCTACTTGCATAGAATAATAGCTATTAAGTAACTGCATACTACTGCAACTACACAACGTAATGGCTTAATGCAGGATGCAACAAAATAACTTCTTTTTTTCAAAACTTTTGGAAAGACAAAAAATAAAGTTATGTTGCCGCATTCTGTATAAGTGAGGTAGGTGACTGCCATTCTTGCGATTAAACAGCAGGTATTAACCACATACTGTTATGACTTTCCTGTAGAGTTATCTTGTGTTAAAATAACTACACGATATGGTTACCATGTACTGTAACAGCCACTCCTCAAGTCATCCCGATTTACTGTAAAAATTAAGTTACCAGGTGACTAAGCCGCTGAGACTTTCCCTCAAGATAAACTCCACTCTGTTCTTCATATTTGATTCTCATCTCCGCTTTTCCCATTGCCTTTCCAGGCTTCTATTCCAATGTTTTCTTATTTTGAGTCCCATTCTGTCTACACATTTCATTTCCATTCCACTGTCAAGGATTTCAGGTTTTCCTTTCTCAACTCTTGACCAGTCTATGCAGACTAGTCTTGATGACAGCAGCTGTAAACTTGCTTAAAGGCAGCCCGTAGTTAACTTATTTTTAGTCGTCTTTTGAGGCTTCATTTCGTGTAAGCCAATCTGAAACTCTTGTCCCTCCATGTCTGCAATAACTCTCCGTCCGCTGACATCATGTTCAAGTCAAAGTACATAGCTGGCAGAGCTGCGAAAATTCGCCTGGATATTTAGAGCACCAAACCTTGAATTGGAAGGCACCAAATTCTGCTAAAAATCGTGCAATGATTTCGACACCCAAGGTAGGTTTCACTGAAATCTGTCTCTTGATATCGAAAGTAGGAGACTGCAAGCCCTGGAGCATTTCAAGTTTGATAAGAGGAAGCTGCTCGTAGGCTGCAGTTGGGGAGGGAAGGAGTCCCCGTTTTTGACATTTGTAGATCCTGAGATGAATTTGTAATTTGATGAGCTCAAAATGTTTTTCTACGAAAAATCGTAATGTTTAAACGAACGTTCTGAAAATTGCTGAATGATGTATTTTTTTCAATAATGTACGAAAATTTAAACTTGAGCTCATATGTAAAAATACATCTATCCCCATGTAAACGAAAAGAAAAACTTGTTTTAATATACGAACGATTTACTTTCATTTCGCTCAACTTTTATAACGTTTTCACTCATATTTAGCATACACTTATTTATTTTCTTTCTCAGCTTCGGTAAAATTTTCACATGAGGTTCTGAGCTCGATAAGGACTTCATCCACCTACTTGTTGAGGTGCTGATGATCTTTTGGTGTTGGCTCGAAAGCTCTATTAAAACAAAGTGTAGCACTTCAGTAAACTGTGAACATAAATTGATTTAATTCGTTATTTTTCATACCTTTGACTAACCAAAATCTTTTGATTTGTCATTTTTTGTTGAAGAAAAGGTTTTATTAATAACCTAAGCGTATAATTTTATAGTCGTGTTGCATTGTTACTCCGATGCTGGAAAATGAGAAAATGAAACCGTCTGGTAAAGCAAAACATTGTTTAAAATTTTACCTGCAAAATATGTTAATGACTTTTTGAGTTTAAAATCTATGTACTGAAGTTATACACTTGCAATACCTCTTAAGACATAATTACTTTTCATTGTGTTTGGTGCTCGATTAAAAGCTTTATCTTCAGGTACAGGTTTATTAACAAAAGGAATTATTATGCCAATCGGTCGAAAACTACAATTGAAAAGACGTAAATAAAGTAATTACGTGTAAAGCTTACAATTTTAATTGAAATATTATGTATCAAAAAATGTTTTCCAAATTGTAACGCATTTCTATGAACAACGTTATTCTTAGGATATGTTGTTCCAGCCGTTCTCCCTCTTCCTTTAAGTTTCAAAACTTAAGCACCAAAAGCCTGAGATTTGGTGCTTAAGTTTTTGTTATTAAAGTCGTTGGAGCTCCTTTAAAATATGTAATTACGATCAAAAAGTGCATATAATTCATTAAACACGCAAACTCTGTTTAAACAGACGCCTCGAAACAGAAAAAAAGAAGCGGACCAGAGCGATCTTTACCTGGCTTTTGGTGATTAGAACATTGAAATAGTTACTACATTAAACACAGTTTTTTCGGATATGCTCGTGTGTGACCATTTAGTGAGACTCTACATTGCGTAACACATTTACAGACTCTACCTTGCATAACACATCTACAGACTCTACCTTGCGTAACACATCTACAGACTCTACCTTGTGTAACACATCTACAGACTCTACCCTGCGTAACATATCTACAGACTCTACCCTGTGTAACATAACTGCATACTCTTCCCTGCGTAATATATCTACAGACTTTACCCTGTGTAACAACTCAACGGATTCAACCATCGGTAAATTTATTCAGATTTATGCGAGATTCGCTTGGGCTTCCAGCTTACTGACCAAGCCTCTTCCAGGGCACCCAGACAGGCTGGAAGCCCTAAGAGAATATTGGCTTCCGTTAGATATTTCATGGGACTCTAATTTGAAACCGAGATTTTTATCAGTTTTCTCTGAAAAAATTGAGGAAAAATTTTTCATGAATAAAATTGTGTTTGATGGGAAAGATTCTCCGATTATTCTGGCTTGATATATGCAAGTTGCAGTTATGCGAAGACGAACGTGAAACATTTTAGGTTGAGCCCAAAGTACACGCCTGTAAAATTTTTCTTGTACGAAAAAGTCAAATTGAGTTTTATCTTCACGGAGGCAATTTTGTGAGCAGCTTTGTTCTGCGTTGCAAGGTGACTGGGAAAAGTGTGACCAGGTCTAAAGTTTGATGGATGTTGTGCTTCCTGTGGCGTCAGAAACCAAACTTTGGACTCCCTGCGGACAAAGTGATCAATCGCGCGAGAAAAAGCACAATTTCGAGATTAATTGACCAGCCTCGTAGGCGTGTCGGTTGTTGAAAAAAATTTTGGAGCAATGTTGTATTCTGACATGATTACAGGAATTGAAAACTATTCTTACCCTCAAGTGAAACTGCAAATTTGACTATATTTTGTCAAGCAAGTTTTGAAGTGACAGATGTGTGAATGCGGAAAGATCTTACAGAAAATGTAAACGTCAGAATGTTTACTTGAGGTTTTTGAGGGTAAAGATAATGAGACTACTCAGCTTACAGAACACTTTCTATCAATAAGGACTACCATCCATCATACAGAATCTAGATCTATCCTTAAGACAACACTACAGAATTAGAGTCTACTGTCTATCATTACTACTACTATCCAGTATTTTAAAGACTACTATCCATCATCAAAGACTACTATTCATCATTAAAGACGAGTATCCACAAAATTTACTGCTAAATTTTACTTCTATAGACACAGATTTGAGAGAGTAACTAACGAGAGAATAAATACTTTTCAATCCTTTAAACAACACTCGTGAAATTTGTGGTGCTTTCATTTGTTTTCAGAAGCGGCTGTTCGACTGTTCAGGCAGTATTCTAACGTACTACCAGTTCCAACTCAGCAGGGGACGTACTTCAAATGTTTGCGAAAACTTCAAACAACTTTTAATGAAGGCTTCAGACCAGTTAGCACTGGGAAAAAGAACTGCACTGGACAACAATTCGTCACTGCAGTAGCCCAAGCCGACTAAATCGTCTGCAAATTTGAATTTTTGGTGCATGTTGTAGTCCAAACTTGAAAGTAATTTCGAGCCCTCAGCAGTACTTCCATGAAACCATACGCCACAATTATTTTCAAAGAGCTTGTGTGACTGCGTTGCAACCGCAAGCTTTTTTTGTTCTTCTGCGGGTTTGTTGAGCTTGTTTTTGATCTCTTTTGGAAAATTTCATTGTTGTTAGCTAAAAACACGGGATTTCAATCACAATCTAGAAAATGGTGCACTCTGATAAAAATGTTGTAACAGAACTAAGTATCTACACCAATTCTAAAAAATTTTCGAGACATAGTTAGAATGACCATGAATGTGTGAACTATAACATTTTTTGAGCTTGATATCACAGGAATTTATTTCATATAACATGAATATATTTATTCTGGTATTCAAAAAGGGTAAAGGGTTGTAGGTATCAACTACTAGTTTCAAAGAGGGAAGGTGACTCTCGATATCAGCCTCTGGTATTCAGTGAGGGAAGAGGGCTTTGACTATCAGCTTCTGGTATTCAGTGAGGGAAGGAAGCTCTGGATATCATCCTCTGGTATTCAGTGAGGGAAGGGGACTGTGGATATCATCCTCTGGTATTCAGTGAGGGAAGGAAGCTCTGGATATCATCCTCTGGTATTCAGTGAGGGAAGGGAACTGTGGATATCATCCTCTGGTATTCAGTGAGGGAAGGAAACTCTGGATATCATCCTCTGGTATTCAGTGAGGGAAGGAAGCTCTGGATATCATCCTCTGGTATTCAGTGAGGGAAGGGGACTGTGGATATCAGCCTCTGGTATTCAGTGAGGGAAGGAAACTCTGGATATTATCCTCTGGTATTCAGTGAGGGAAGGGGACTGTGGATATCAGCCTCTGATAATCAACAGGAGAAGCGATTCAGAGAAAATCCTTAGTACGCAGAGGCTTCTCCGAACTTGAAAATAAAAATAGCCACCTCAGCTGGAAGGAAGTGGGCAATGCAGTTATCAACAGAACCGTCACTTACACCTAAAATTTCACACTGATCTTTTCAAATTGTTCCACATTCTCTCAACGCATTTTTAGTTTGACATAAGATCGTCACTTCGTTTTTGGGAAGCTCAAATATCAGGAAATAACTGCATACTTGAAGAACTTCAAAATTCAGCTCTTTGCTATTCCGCCCTTGTGACTTCAGAGCAAGTTGGCGAAAATTTCTCAAAGCTTTGATGTGCATCAACTCCTCAGCCACTTATGGACCTCGTTAAGAACTGACTGAAATTTTCCTTGATTTAAGAGGATAATATCTCTTAGATTTATGTACTTGGTGCTGCTATTAGAATTAATGAATTAAACCAAAATGTTCAAGATAAGTGATCATACAATCAGTGACCTGAGGGCAATTTAAATGAGTTTATCCTTGAACTCACGTTGGATTATTATGTTTGATACGCACTTTAGTGCTAGAAATACACGTATTTAGGACAGGCTTAGATTCCTTAATTACAGCGTGAGATTTCTTTGCTACACATATGTTTTAAGTACTGATCCAAGTGTGTCTTGAGAAGCACTAATCAGCTTACGGAAAAAGTAAATGATTTTCTTGAGAAAAAATCTACATATATTAGTAACCTGCACGTGATAAGATGCATGTTTTGCTTAAAAAAATAGTTTTGTTTGCCACCCCATGTTCTTTTCCTGAAGAAGTTCCCATGTGGAACGATATGAAGTCTAATAGCGAATAAGAATCATTTATTGTATAGAAATCTGGCACCTTTGGTATACACAGAACGATGTTCAATATATGTGCCCGGCAAACATAAAACACGCAATGCTTTATTAACTAAATTCTAGTTGCGCACATATCCCTGAGATAATTACATTCTTAAGACCCTAAATTAGAGGTAAAACTAAATTTATACAATTCCCTCTATATGATAATACACAATTTACTGCTTGCTTACTGGCTTTCTTGTGATACTTTGCGTAAATAAAGTACCGCATGCTGATATGCGGCAGCATTTTTTACAGCGTTTCTTGAAGTCTTCACAACTGACGTTTCTCCGCACATTCTATTGCACTTCCACAGCTCGACCTCGAGGGAAACACTTCTTTTCTTCTGAAGCTTAAAAAATTCTTATGATCTTCTGAAAACGACTGAGGATGAAATAATTGCGCGTCTTTTAATCTTGAAAATACATCTCTCTTCTGCCTTCAGTCATTAATGACTGATTTTCTTGCATGCCAATAAACAAATGTTCATAATGTGGCAAGTTGGAGCGTGCATAAAATTTTATAATGATTTTAGCATATTAGTATCACCATTAGAGAAGTGTCACAACAATTCCCTCAAATCGTGCGCTCGGAGAAAGCTCCGTCGATAGCTGAAGACCTTGTCACTCACCTTGATGGAGAAACAATTGATATTTTTAAGTTCAAGAATTTCATTACTACTTCTTGATGAATTTTAGGGTCTTGGAAGCAATTTATAATTACAGAGTCTGAAGGTAGGTAGAATAACAGAGTCTGAAGGTAGGTAGAATAACAGAGTCTGAAGGTAGGTAGAATAACAGAGTCTGAAGGTAGGTAGGATAACAGAGTCTGAAGGTAGGTAGAATAACAGAGTCTGAAGGTAGGTAGAATAACAGAGTCTGAAGGTAGGTAGAATTACAAACCCTGAACGTAGGTAGAATTTCAAAGTCTGTAGATAGGTAGAATATCAGTCTAAAGGTAGGTGGAATAACAGAGTCTGAAGGTAGGTAGAATAACAGAGTCTTAAGGTATGTAGAATTACAAAGTCTGTAGATAGGTAGAATAACAGAGTTTGAAGGTGGTTAGAATTGCAAAGTCTGAACCTAGGTAGAAATACAAAATCTGAAGCTAGGTAGAATTACAGAGTCTGAAGCTAGGTAGAATTACAGAGTCTGAAACTAGGTAGAATTACATACTCTGAAGGTAGGTAGAATTATAAAGTCTGAAGGTAAGTATGTAGACTTTAAAGTTTGAAGGTAGGTAGAATTACAGAGTCTGAAACTAGGTAGAATAACAGAGTCTGAACGTAGGTAGAATTACAGAGTCTGATTGTAGTTAGAATTACAGAGTCTGAAGGTAGACAGAATTACAGAGCCTGAAGGCAAGTAGAATTACAGAGTCTGAAATTAAGTACAGTTAAAACTAGGACCGTAAATGAAAACCAATAATAAAAATTTAAATCTACTTAGGATTTGTCACGCTGTTAGTTATAATAATACATTATAGGAATACTGAATACCTGTAAAAATTGCAAAAGTTACAGCAAACGCGTGATTGAAAAGTGACTTATAAATTAACTTCAATTTCCCATTATTGACTTATTGATGACATGACATATTAGATCTCTTTTATTAGACATATTAGAACAACAACACTAAGATACTTCGTATTTGGTGGCCGCTTTTAGAAGTTTATTAGAGACACAAAGACAAACTAACATGCTTTACTCTACGAGTCACGAAGAAGTAAATGCAAAATATAACTGATTGAATGTAGTACTAATAATTAAGATCAACACTGAATTTATGCCGGTTGAGAAAGGTAAATCAATTTCTTAACTGCTAGAATACTTGAACACAGCCCTGGGATAATTCAAAAGGCAACAAAAATTATTCTCGTTCCAACTGCAATATTTTCCGATCCTTTCATCGGGCACGACATATTTTGAACACTGGCAGATGCCAGAAAAGGCAATCTGAATTTCAGTAACACCATCAACACTTCGATTAGCACGGGAATAAGCGGCTGTGACGGACTATTCAGAGGCATTACATACTAATGGTTCCATGTATTAGTTATTGAGTGCCAAAATAATTTTGTCCCATCATTCACCAAACACGAAGACACCTATAAATAAATCTTAGTAAACTGGAAACGTCTCAAATAAAGATTCTGACCTCCCCATCCTCACACAGGATACTGCTCGTTTCTGAAGGACGTAATTCCTCGTTTTCATTAGCTCTTGAGTCAAGCTTAAGCTTCCCCTCTCATTTCAAATGTATTTCCCTTCGGCTAAAACATTTTTCCCTCAACCAATAATATTGGTATACTGTTTTTATCTATTACCTATAGACAACCCTTAGACACACAGGCTCCATGTATTCCTCAAATGTATTCTGATTTGACAAGATTATCTAATTCTACTTTTTTTTAAATTAAATCCCTGTATCATCTTTCAGCGTGTGTTTTAAAGGCCCACTTGAATTCTATGTTGCGTGAACTGAGTCCTTTGGTCGAACTGCGTAAATTTTTGCCTCGAAATCTTTAATCTGGTCGGTCGGTGCCACCAGGAAAGAGCTGAAGAAAAGGGTTTGGTACAGATTGTACCCAAAAAAGGAAGTAAAAAAGAAAGGGACAGTAGGAGGCGAGAAAAGGCGCATTGCGCAGAATTGGGTGGCCATGAAAATTTTTTAATGGAGTCTGATTAATGGCCGAGTATATATTTACATATATACATGAACCCGTCAGGACTTTGTATATACAAATATGTACAGTATACATCTTTATTCTTCCCCCACAGTAAAATCAAAGTGTCCCACTAAATCTTTTCGCACTTTGATATTAGACTAAGCTAAGCGCATGAACAATAATGAAGTAATTTTTATTAGCTAAAGATTACTTGCACTCGCAATCAACTCACATAGACAAGCATGAAAAGCTTCTACATTAATAGGAGCTCCAACCACGATATCTGGTGTCCAGGCTACATACCTCTCAATACCAGGTAATCAGGCTACGGTACCTTTCTAATACTAGATGTCCGGGCAGCGGTATCCCTCTAACGCCAGGTAATCAGGCTACGGTACCTTTCTAATACTAGATGTCCGGGCAGCGGTATCCCTCTAACGCCAGGTAATCAGGCTACGGTACCTTTCTAATACTAGATGTCCGGGCAGCGGTATCCCTCTA
>VCRD01000943.1:89872-116340 GCA_006783055.1 Trinorchestia longiramus
GGGCAGCGGTATCCCTCTAACACCAGGTAATCAGGCTACGGTACCTTTCTAATATTCGATGTCCGGGCAGCGGTATCCCTCTAACACCAGGTAATCAGGCTACGGTACCTTTCTAATATTCGATGTCCGGGCAGCGGTATCCCTCTAACACCTGATAATCAGGCTACGGTGTCTCTCTAATATCCGGTGTCCAGATTACAGTATTATTTTTAAACTCATTGTTCACTGCTCTATACACCCGGTTTTCAGGCTGCTGTGTCTCTAATCACTTTAAAACCAATTTTTTTCTTCAACAGCTAACAGCTTCCCAGCTTAAACAAAGCAGCAGTTTCTTTTGTTTTCGAGACCTATTATTTTCGAAAACCGAACGATGTGATTTTTTACCATAAAAGTGCGAATGAATTATAATTTTTTGAAAATCTGTCTTTTAGTAGACTGCTCATTTATCGCTTACATTCAATTCCTAATCTGTTCGATAATTCTGAAGTTTGATGAGACTATACTGCATAATCTAGAATTGTTTCTCGTTTTGCTTGGCTGCTCAGATATGCTGAGATTATATCGAAGGAATCACACAAACTTGCTTCGTCAGCATCTGAGAGTCAATCCTTGAAGCGACGCTCTGCCTCTCAGACATTTTCTCTAGAATAAATATTCTGGCCCTGAGAGGTTTCCTGCGTCAGAAAAACATCCCGTCTACGAGGAACATTCTATCTCGGGGAGATGTTCTGTTTAGAAAAGCTATGCTATCTCGGAGAGATGTTCTGTCTCGTGAAAACGTTCTAACTCTAAAATCCCTTTTTTCTTGGCGTAACATATCTAGAAAGGATGTTCTGTCTTGAGGGGACGTTCTGTCTTTCAAGAGCGTCCTGGTTCGTTAGGACGTCCTGTCTCGAGAAGACTTTTTGTTTGGCAAGGTCGTCCTACCTTGCAAGGACATTATTCTCTCAGTCGAAGAAACTGCTTCAAAATATACTAGTAGCAAGAGGACAAAATTTTTGTTAAGAGTACCTGACCTATGATTTAAGCAGCCAAAGAAAATCAACTAAGCTTAATGAATTATTCTGGAATTTCCAATCATTTTCAAGTTTTTACAATGGGGCATTATTTTATATACAACTCATTTTATAATTCTAAAATCTTTGCATCATCATTTTGCCGGCACATGTAGCAGAGCATACTGCCCTATCCCTTCTGTCAGAGCTGTTTCTTTGAACACAAAACAAGTAACGTGATATAAACGCTTTAATTTCATTGAACTATAACATGATGGCATGTATACGTAGACATCTCATCCACCAACACCACTCAATTTGGTTATAAAAATCAAGTCACTTAGCTGTAGGTACTTTTTCCGAGAGATATAACAAATTAGTCAGTGAGAAGTAGCCCAGTCTATGCTTTAATTTTTTCACATAGAAGATATTTGTTCAACACTGCACAATTGAAGGGTGGAAAGCACTAGTGGACTACTTGCATTTTTTCCCACAGGAGAAAATGCAAGTTGTCCACTAGTGCTGTCCACCCTTCATATAGTAAACTACTGGATCGTAATCGCCTCTGTCAGCGCTGTGTTAGCGGCAGCACGGGAGTGGACTACTTGCATATTTTCCCGTGGAAAATATATTATATTTACCATGGGAAAAAATGCAAGTAGTCCACTAGTGCTTTCCACCCTTCAATTACGTCTAACCACTAAATCACATAAATCATTTGTCAGAAAAGGTTAGAATTATCAACTGGAACTCGATTTATCTGATAGGTTAATTTAAAGACGATAGACAAAACACAAATACTGTCTATGTTCAATTGAGTAAGGACGAAAATGCGTATGCATTTTCAAATTGTCATAGAATATGGTTCATTGAAAGCTGCTTCACGCATATCAGCTTTGTAAAATTTGAATCATCATTTCGTCAGAATATACTCTCATACTTTATTTTAGAGTCTTCACTACATTCAGTGTATTTTGGTTCTTGGTTGAGTTTCGACACATTTACTATGTATGTTTCAAAATGAGAAATAGAATGTGTGTCTGTTTTCTAGTTGGCAGAATAGACCTGTTAAACTAAGTGGCTTTTTATTTACAAAAGAGGTTATCGAGGGAAAAGCGACTTCCGTACAGACAGAGTAGCAGCGAAAGCTTCGTTATTAGATGTTGCAAACACCGTCACTTATTGAATTGCAACTGCGATTTTGACTGTTGATTATTTCGAAAATCAATCTCACATGAGCTTTTTAAATGTAATTTGACTTTACAATCTTAACAATAATTTAACTTGTGGGGTTCTAGGTACAACTCAACTTGGGGATCCTAATTCTTTCAGAAGTAAGAGGATCTAACTGCCAGCGTATGAAGCTTTGTGAATAAGGAAATGCATCTGCATAGCATGAAAGATGAAAGGCGTTTCTGATCTAACACCTCAGAACAGCAGACAAAATTCGTTTGGTCGAAGGATCAGAATTTCTATTCTTAAATGTGAACTGTAGAACTATGTTAAACGAATTATACTTGAATGAAAGCTAAGGATTATGGAAATAAATCCCTAATTAACCAGACCTTTACTCCTGCATTGTTTAGAAAAACATATGAATGAGCCATTGTTCAATGATAACCACGATCATTTTTACATTGTTCAGATATGAGTACACTCTGCTCATTAAGAAGCACAATACATAATTCATACTTATAGATATCAGCAAACAAAATTGGCATTTTTACGAAGGCAAAACACACATCAAGTTGAGATCATAGTGGTGGCGTGTTTCGTAGGCCAAGAATTTAACAGCATAATGAATTCTAAATTTAAAAGTTTATGTGCTACAAGCGGGAGCTGGAAAACCTAAAATCCTCAAACCTGCTGCTTTTGCTCTACTTCAACTGGGGCGACAATGGAGCAAAATGAGCCTAGAAACTTTGGTTATTATTACCAAATCTCAGTCGTTATTTGAGTGAAATACGTCCTTACTGATGCCTTCACGTTGCAGGACTGATGTAAATACTCACAGAGCAGTTTTCACAAGTGGTTGTTACTTTATACTACCCCCTTGTTACTGTATGTTTATGGACTGACGACCAGCCCTTTTAATTATAAAATAACGCTTGAAACTGCTTATGTGCGCTGAATTTTCTCATGTTTTGTCATAGTTAATTTTATATTTAGATGAAATGTATGACACTTTCATAAGGGTAGGGGTTAAGTACTGAAATTTCAGCTGCAATCTTGTTGCCTGCTGTGATGAAAATAGTACTTTCCGATAACAAGCAGAATCGTTCCTTATAAAATATATCAGAAATGTGACTGCAAATGGTCTTATTAACTTCCCGATGAACATTGAGCTTTTGGGTCAGTTATGGCCTTCTAAATAGAGATAATTGCTTAGAAATTTTTCTGCTATTTCTTGCACTAGCTTCTTTGGGAGAACTTCTCAACTATTTTAGCAGCTGAGCGTTTCCTGGTGAGCTCGAATAAGGCGGTAAGTTGCACGGCTGTAAAACTTTGGCCAGTCCGACGTTGCGTCCTGGTCGAGACTTTTATATGAGCTCAAGTTCGAATTACGATTGACCATTACATGGAAAGTTGGGTCAAAGTGGAAGCATGTTTTGAAAATATAGTTGGGACCATGATCCTAAAGTCGGAAAAAAGGTCCTGCACTCCCAACCGTCCAACAGTCTCTACAGAATTATTTTCCCTTATTATGAATTATTAAAATCAATTCTCCATTACTTGCCACATCAGTCTTCAAAAATAATGGTATTCATTTCAATTAATATTATTCAACGACCTATTCGAGAGATTAGAAAAAACAGTAAATTTGGTGGTCTGATTTTGATTTAGCCTCATTTATTACAAATACCCTTCAAAAATATCGATCTCTAGGCTTAAATCTTTTATTTACGATAGGAATATGAATAAGTAATAAAAATGACTATAAAAGTGCATATGAATATGATTCTTCCAAGCTATCATGGACACACTCACCTACTATAATAGAACCTAAACTATCACAGCCTTGGACTACGCATAAAGTAGAAGAGATTGATAGTCATTCGAGTTGAGTCTGAATCTCTCCAGCACGAACTACCACTGACTTAAAAAATGTTGAAATTACAGTCCAGCTTCAATTGAGGCAAATGAACTTCTGTAGACGAAACAATTTTCTGCTAGCGAAGCAGAAGATTCATCGCTGGGTGGTGATCGACAAGCTTGCCTCGACTGTCCTTCAACTCACAATGTTGGTGGGCGGTGCGCATTGTGGTGCACCAATGTTGCAGAGCATGAAGCTTGAATTACGGAGCATGAAATATGGAGGAGGGAGCATGAAGCATAAACCATGGAGCATGGAGCATGGAACATATAGCTTGAATCATGGAGTGTCAAGAATGAAGCATGGAAAATAAAGCATGAAGCATGGAGCAAAAAACATGAAGCATGGAGCAAGAAACATGAACATGCTTCATAGAGCATGGAGTGTGAAGCATAAAGCATACAACGAGAAGTAAGCGTATCTGCTTGATGTTATTGTAGCTCACACAGACCTGTGTTTTGAGTAGTTCATTAGATGCAAACAGTTTGTTATGGACAAGATTTCTGAGTATATTTCTTCCCAATGTGTCTCTAGTTGGTTAAATTTCAAGTGTTTTTACGTCCTAGTGAGTTAGTGAGAAGGTGTATTGACAATAAAGGAAATTGTTCGAGGGTGCAAGTATAATCAGCATTCCATGTACTATCAGCTGCATAGAACTATGCACATTTCCCATGATTGAACGATAAGTCGAGGCCCATCTCTTTCAAATCGCAAGAAAATTAATTTCAAAAGCAAGAGAAGTGAGATGCCTCTTCTTATGATAATAAAATACTCCTTTTATTTGATGCCACCCTCATCATATAAAAAAAAGTACTTGTGTTTATTTGCAGCCATGTAAAAGTAGATATTAGATTCTCAGTTCTTCAAAGTATTATTATCAAGGTTGAATAGAGAAATAAAATAAAACTGGAAGTTTTTGCCCAAAAATCTATTCGGTGCGTTGGTCGGTGAATGATGAACAGCATTCGAATTTTCGTCTTTTACAGACGATTTATATTTGATTGTAAACGTGTGTGGGTACAGCACTTGTATAGTAAGACGGACGCCCTGGTGCGATAAAAATGAGTTCTTTGAACTCGTAAGATGGACAGCCTTTTTCTGTACTCTGCAGGAATATTTATTTACAACCTAAACAAGTCAAGATTCTGGGACAAAACACAAGTGCAAAAACAATTATGTATAGAAGCTCAGAACCGTCGTTTGCTCTTCTAAATTCAAGTTGCGTGAATTTTTGAATGCCTGTGAAGTAGGTAGGAGCGCTGATTTTTGCAGTAATTTCTTTAATGAGACCAGCCGACTTAATAAGACAAGCACGTGTAATTCAAGCGGCCAAGACTGAGAGTTCGGCCCCGGTATCGACAACACAAGCACAACAAGAAAAAAAAACAGAGCCAAGAATTCATAAAACTTAGAATTGTCGAAACCAGGAATCTGCATTTTGAGTTAATGAAGTCATAGCGCCAACTGAATACACCTTAAAAACATATTGTAATTTCATGCACCGTCAATATTATATAAAATGGAATACCGAATGGATTCTAGTGTGAGGGGAGAGAGAGGGAGGGTTTTATTCGTCCGAATATTTCAATCAGAGTGCAAAACAGTGATGGGTTCTCAAATTTTGTTTCAAATGAAAATTAGGAAAAAATGAGCGTTCTAAAGATTGATGTTAGGGTTTAAAGTACAGCTCCATTTAACAATTACTAATTAAAGTGCTCAGAGTTTTTTGTGTCGTTTCTAAGGTGTTGTTCAATGTTTACTGCAGGTAGATTGTTTGAATAATTTGCAAAGCAAGCAGTTTATATACTCGTATAACTAGTAGACCCATACATCAAAAAAGTGATACCATCCACTAAATTTACTGCAGAATTTATAATTTAGATTTAACTTTGTAAAACTTTAAATTTTAAACATAGATGTAGAATAAGTAGACGAATAGTTTTTTAAGAAAATATCTAATTTTCACTGTGCTGAGAATTATTAGTTTATATTAGGGGTTTCGTTTTTTGAGACACCCTGTATAATGTTAATGTTTGATGCTCGTCAGTATCTATTTGACTTCAAAAATGAGGTAGACTCACTCATGCTTGCGTTCGTTATGCTCATTATCAACTTCTACTCTGACCTGCAGGCAAAAACGTACACCAGATTCTCTAATTTGGTTTGGTGTATTCACAAATTATCGCTAAAGATAACATTTTCAAAGGTGTATATACAATACCGGGACAAAAACTTCACTGACCGATGACGAAACCTTCGTCAGTTTTGCTCGTTAGTGTGGTTGGATGCTCATGAACCCCGCAAAGATTTGTACTTTGTGGAACTTAACACCATTTGTGGAGTTGCCAAGCAGTTTTTCACTCATTTCGGAACATTACCTTGATCATTAAAATTTTTTGGTCTTTAGATACTTGTTTTTTCATGAAAAAAAAGTTTTTCCTCCATGTTGATTATCAGAAATCTCTGACAGACTACAAATATAGTTTTTATAAAAAGGTTTGCCCTAAATGGACTTGTTAAGGAATGTAGATGTGTTAGGAATGAAAATCTTTGTTTTTTCCTTCCGTTGTTGTATGTACAGAGAGTCCGGTAGCTCAAAGTTCTGAGTGTCAATCAGTAACTCCACAAATCATAAAAAGAATAAAGTTCATAATAGGTTGAGCAAAAGTTACCTCACACTTTTGGAAATGAACAAAACAAAACTTCATTGAAACAAAAATGTGACTTAGGTATAAAATTGAACAGATATTATTAACAAAAATGATGTACATTTAAAACTTAGAGGATCTTTAGTTGCAGTGCAGCGAAACTTCATGGCTACTTTTATTCAACGAACAAGACCTTCCAGGCATTGCATCATTGCAATGATTTCAAGATTCAGAAAAACCTGGTCTACTGCTGATATGGAACGCTCAGGTAGACCGAGAGCAGTACGAAATGGATGTGAAATTCAGTGTGTTTCAATAAGTGTCCAAAAAAATCTCTGATTGAGATTGGTAGATTAAATGTTGCCATGAAGTCTCTCTGTACTGCAACTAACGATCCATTTTGTTTGAAACAATTTCCTACGGTTCTTACTGATTGTTTTTTACAGTATTTCGTGGTATAGGGTTACTTGATATTAGTGTAGTTTTTAAAGTATAAAACATTATTTGCATCAATATATGTACTCGGTACTTAATAGAATTCTAAGATTTCCTTCTGTATTTCATATATAAGCTATTTATTTTTGGCTTCAGTAGGCATTATTTTATTAGTTTATAGAAGTTTGAAATGACTTTTTTTCACTCGTTATTAGGTCAAAAACCACGAACATCCACCTACGTCAGTTGAATGTTTTTATAGTTAAAATAGTCCTTCAAATTTTTAAAGCTGACGGCTGGGAAATTTCTTTTCGAGAGCCTTACGATTTCGAGAGCCTCAACCCACAAAGAGAGAATTATTTATTATCAGAGAAGCTGTGTATAAATAGATTTTTTTAATCAAGTTGGATGCCTAACTAAATATTAACCGAAATTTTTGTCGCTGAATCGTGATACAAAATCAATGACGTTCGTTAAAAATTAACAGCAAAGAAAAGTGCTGCTGATTTACTGTAAAAATTTACACATACATTCACTCCAAAATGAATTTCATTTTTTGTGTCTTCACTATGAATAAATCTATTCAATGAAATTAATTCCTTCCGATCCTGAAAGGATCCAGGCTTGGACTGTTTTTTTTATGAAACTTTTCCCCATTTTTGATTGGAATAAAATATTGGTCGCAAGTTCAAATCTAAAGAGTAGGGTGGTATTTTTTTCCAAATTTTAAAGGGCCCCGGGATTTACAAATGTTTGTCTCGAAGTAGAAACACTTGTATCTGAATGATTAAATCAATTAGATAATTACTCGAACTGCTCTGGTCAATTCAAATGTATATCTAATAGGTTGGAGGCTTCTGTATGTATATTTTTGAATTATTCAGGATTGTTCGAATAGTTGTCTGATTGATTTCCTAATTGTGTCACAGTTTTTCACCTCAAAAAAAAGTCTTGAAAGTCTTGGAACCCTTTGAATTTATGGAAAAATATAGGAATCACCTTACTATAGATAGGGAAGTTTGAGTAGTCTCTGTAATGGACTACAGGAATATTAATCCTATTTAATGGAAAAGAAGCCCCCTAATTAGGTAAATAACAAAGAAAATATCAGTGCCATAACAGAAGGCTTCACTTTAATGTGGTGTCTGATAAATAATGTCATTTAATGTAGAAAACACATAATCATGTAAATAATACGAGTGCATAATGGGAAAGTTTCTAACTCTTCAGCAGCGTTGATGATGAGCGGCAAATGAAGTCGATATGAAAAATTCTTTGAAAATATTCTTAGGCAGAAACCTTTCAATTTCCAGCTCTTTTGATGTGGACTTGGTAAAAGTGCCATTTCATTCAGATTAAGTAACGTTAAATACATTTATGTTCTGAAGGATACATTGTTTTGAAGACTTACTGCAACATTACAGCACAAATTAAACGCAAATGAAATACTTACCAGTTGTAGATGGTCATGTTTGTTGCTATCATAACTATTGTTTTCATTGTTATTACTATTATAATAGTCATAATAAATCCTTACTATTATCATTGGCATTATTATTAATATGATTATCATTGTTTTTATGATGATAGCATAAAAAATATTTCATACATCATCATATAATAGCCACGACGTAATACTCCGTGTGTCTTTCCTTCAATGCACGTTTAAAAGTCTATTATTATTATTAATAACAATATTATTGTCCATATGTTACTAACATCCTTATTATTATTGTAATCACTTTGTTCAATAATCTTCTTATTACTATAATAGCAAGCATTGTTACTGTTCTCATTACTGTTACAGTCTTTTCGATACATTTACATACGCCACGTATCCGACCTATGAAAGTCCCCTACCTCAAAATATTCCTTCACACCCGAATTATTTTTGAGAAGAGAAAAATATGAATGTGTTTTTTCTCATCCAAAAGGAAAAAGAAAATATTAGTAGGATGAAGTTTTGTGAAAAGTATGTTCATCAAGAAATTGTTGAAAGAGGAGATATATACTTGGTCTTCTAAGGCAATGGCTATTTACCTATTGATGTTAACTGGCCAGTCAACTTGCTGCATCAGAGAAGTTATATAATTTCAATAGTGTGAATGTTATTATTAGAAATGACAATGAATGTCAACAGGCTGCAGCATCCTATTGTATTGAAATTGCAATATTGTATTGAAATTATCTTACGCATTAATTGTTGAAGTTGAATTGTCACTCTGTATTAAATAAAAACACTAAAAAATTAAAACATGACCGTATGCTTCTAATAAGCCTCTAACAACAAAAAATATGAGTCCTTTTTACCACTTTACTTGATTAGTACGGTGGTTAAACATAAAATAGTCAATATGCTATTCGAAACAAGTGATGTAATGTGACTCGTCCTTTTACTATAAAAAGTTCTCCACAATTAACTTTTACGAGGCAGTTACGATTTCGAATCGCAAATGAACCAGACATTTTGTGCAGAATATGAGGGTTTCGCCTTTGCAGCCAGCATAGTTGTAAGAGCTTTTTTCCAGTTATTTCTAGAAAATGACAGACTCCATCATTTTCCACATCCTCTTCAAGTAGAGCCTTAGTTGCGCATCAACAGGACTTTTTCGAGCATGTCCTCTTGAAGATACAGTGGTCCAAGTTTAAACAATGTGTTTTTGTTCAACATATGAGAAGTTGCTAGTTTTATTTTCAGCTCACAAAGAGACTTTGGTTGATGACAAATGATGTTCAGTTTATTTGGTGATCGTCTGTAGAGCTGCCCACTTTTATGACAGACATATCAATCATGTGAAAAATAGGATGTAGATAGTAGGTCTGTAGTAGGCCATCATTTGATCAAATGAATCCACGCCTCCCATTTTTTGATTATATGCACGTACTATACTGGGAATTGGCACTCCATCAAATTTCTTTGACTCTATGTTCAATCTTTTACATTTCCGTATTGGCAAAGAGGTTGCAAAAGATGATACCAAACTCATAGATCGACTATCAAATCATTTCACTGTGTGATGGAATTGTTTTCTGTTCGAGTTTTAAATTCTTCAAAAGAACCATGGCCTGAGGCAGAGAGTTGTTCTGAAGGATATTCCATGCACTTTTCTCTTTTGAATAGAACAACATACCCAGATTTTTCTTGAGGCAAGATCGCCAATGAAGTTTAGGGAGCAAAAATAATTAAAGCAATGCTGTCCAAAATACCTGTTATCGGGAATGCACTCTGCCAAATGTAAACTGAATTTGAGCTCGATCCAAAATCAGGGACATGTGTCAACACTAGGAATTTTTCCAGTGAATTGAAGAAAATCATCCATCATGCCAATATTATATAACATAATAAATATCCTATTTATAACACTTTTGGAGATGTGTTGTTTGATAGATGATGTTTCTTAAAAGAGAACCATTTGTTTCTTCTAAGCTCAGGCACTGAGTCGTTGGTATTTTCTGAAACTCTTGTCGTAAATGGTGAACAAGAAGTTTCACTTTTGCTAGTTTGTCATTGATATCAGTTGTTGTATTATCACCGAAATGCAAATACAATTTTATGTACCTCTCTTTTCAGGGTGTTGTTGAGCTAATCGTCTCATTTGAACACTATTGGGACCAGTGTAGCCAAGTGTTATAAATATTTTGTGAACTTTTCCAGTGAAATTCTAATCCGTCACTTTAATTTTTCTCACTTAAACAGAAAAAGCGCACTTTCAATTTTTTTTTACATGCATAAGGATTTAACTTTTCTCAAATTTTATTAAGGATTTTGTCATGACAAAACATTAGCACTGCATAGGAAGCAGTTTTGCAATATCTTTTTCATTAGGAATAACCAAAGGAGAAAGACAAATAGAAGCTAGAGTAACCTTAGTCCAACAAAAATGATTATTTTCTACCTGCTTGTTTATACACCCTGCACAACGCAATGTTCATTAGGCGACCAGCTCTCCAGATGCAGACACTTTTTCTGCTATTATAGCATGAGAAGCAAGAAAATTTTAACACGACGCTGCCGATAACTTTATCTACTTTTGCTATACGAAATTAAACATAAGTGAAAGCACTGAAAGCACCACAATGTTAAGAGTACGATCAGTCACACAATTTGATCAGTTCTATAATTGTTTTTTTCGTATTGAATGAGTGAACTAATAGCTCAAATCTCTTTTTTAGGCTCACACAATTTTTTTTGAAGAATTTTTCAGTATCGCACTGTGTTTTGTTTTTGGTCAGCGATGAGGTACTCATTTATCCAAGACAGGTTCACTCAGCGCGTGACCGCGTTGTGCTCCATCAAACAGTGACCCTGCGCAAAACAGGAAGTTTCATTAGGGCTGGGCAGGGAGTTGATACAGAGTTAAAGTTAGCTACAATTTACTGAACCGAGGCACAAGATCTTAAAAATAGCCCTCGGAGCATAAATAATTATTTGAATGGTGTTTTCGGCGATGAAAATTTGTTGGATCACCGTCGAAAAGGATAAAAAATCACAGACCTACCGTACTTCAACCTAATATCTCAAATCTTGATCGTAAATACTGTAGCTTGTTGACAACGAGGACGGGAAAAACTGGTGTGCTTGAGCAAGAAACTAAATTCTTATTGGTGAAATAGTGTGTTTTTTTCTGGCCATAAATCATAACAGGCAGTGTTGCTCAGAATTTTCTGTGGGTTGCAGAATTTGGCTGCGTTTCGTCGTTGTCAAGAGAACATATCTTCAGGTTAACGGATGCATGTACTTGAAAATACATATTTTAAAGAAACTGATTTAATTATTGTTGTGAAATCTCTCTCATTTGTAAAATAATGACCAACCTTTGTATTATGTGATAGTGATAGGTCAGAGACGTGTTCGGGACTGCGTGAACTGTCTCTAAGTAATTCTTCACTCCTGATTTTAGATCTCATTCGTGAAACCGGAAATATTGATAAACGAAATATAAACAACTTATAAAAGCTTCAAAAGTTTCTGACAGGCTTGAAAAGTATGAAAACCATACGAAGGATCTTTGTCTATACTCAAAGGCACCTTACTAATGTATAACACCCCGCGTGTCAAAAATGTTCCAAAAACTTCATGAAATGATTAGCAAAGTATGAAGAAAAATATCTATGATACAAGTAACTGAGTTTTCTAAGAAGGTGTATTTTATTTTAATGCCAATCAACTTCACTTCTTCCCTCTATGAATATAAGACAAAAAACAAAAGACAACCTTGCATCAAATTAAACTTACTACCTCATCCCTGCTGCCATAGCCACTTAACCGAGGCGTCTATTATCTCAGGGACAGTAATTCACTTCTAGTGAGCACTTCTAGTTACAGTGACTCACTTCTAGTGAGCACTTATAGTTACAGTGATTCATTTTTAGAGGGCACCTGTAGTTACTGAGATTCACTTTTACAGGGCATTTCTAGTAACAGTGATTCACTTTTAAGTAGCACCTCTAGTAACAGTGATTCACTTTTACAGGGCACCTCTAATTACAGCAATTCACTTCTAGTGAGCACCTCTAGATACAGTGATTCACTTTTAAGCAGCACCTTTAGTTACAGAGATTCATTTTTAGAGAGAACCTCTAGATATTATGGTACACTTTTAGGAGCATTTTTAGGTAAACCTTTGTGCATAGTGATACTTTCAAGAATACCTTTAGATATAGTGATACACTTTTAGGGAGCACTTGTAGGTTTAATGAATCACTTGTAGGGAGCATCTGTATATATTGTGACACACTCTCAGGGAAGACCTTTAGGTCTAGTGAGACCCCTTAAGGAAAATATGTGTATACTTTATGTTGATACACTTTTATTCAAAACCTCTAGGTATAGTGGAACATTTTTATGAAGGGCCTGTAGGTATAGTTTCCTTATAAACACTCAAGTATACGGTCACTGGGTCCATGCAAACACTGATCTAAGCAAGGTAACTCATGCAGTACAGGTAAAGGCGACGTTCACGTCGGCGGCTTCACAAGGATAGCCCATAAAAAGCTTTGATGAGGATCATTGTGAGCTCATCAGTGTTTCAAGGACTCAATAGCTGCCCCAAGATCTTCTTAGAGTTCAAGGTAAACGATGCTGCCAAGTTAAACATCCACATGCATGCGTCGGATGAGCATTTCATAAAAAAGTTGTATTCTGTGCAACCGAAGCAACCGAATTAGGAGAAAGTGGTGAATTTTTACTTAAAGTTATAAATAAATATTTTCCAATTCAATTAAATTCCATGGGATGTGATTGTAATTTGGTAACAAGTGCTTTGACCGATACCTTCAAATTACGTATACCTAAGTATATTCTAGCAACTAGTTTCTATTTTTAGCTTACCATTTCTACTGAGGGTAGACTATCTTTGCATTAAGCACTGGTGCTGGACGACCTTTTTCACACATCAGGAAAATGGCAGAATTTCAGCAAGCGAGTTTCAGGAAGAGGACTCGTTGACTGAGCCCTGACACTTCCCCCTTTCTGTCACTTCTGGAAGATTGTCTGGCCGACAACAGCTGTCACCTCAACATACCTCATTAAATATTCACGAGCTAGAGTGTCTGTGGTGCAGGAACGAGGGCAGATTTCGAAGTAGCGGCTTCAGGACAACGGAAGTCCAATTGTCCTACCATCTCTCCAGGCCTCTTCTGCATACTGCATCTTAAGTGGGGGTGTTATCTGTGTTGGACTGTGTTATCTGTGTTGAACTGTTATCTGTGTTAGACTTTGTTATCTGTGTTGAACTGTTATCTGTGTTGAACTGTTATCGTGTTGGACTGTGTTATCGTGTTGGACTGTGTTATCGTGTTGGACTGTGTTATCGTGTTGGACTGTGTTATAGTGTTGGACTGTGTTATCGTGTTGGACTGTGTTATCGTGTTGGATTGTGTTATCGTGGTGGACTGTGTTATCGTGTTGGACTGTGTTATCGTGTTGGACTGTGTTATCGTGTTGGACTGTGTTATCGTGTAGGACTGTGTTATCGTGTTGGACAGTTTTGACGCATTGGGCGGTAATATTACGCAGTGCATCGTTATCATGTGACGAAGTGTTATCGCGTTTGCATTCTAGAGAACGAGTTGCTGCGAAGATTAACGAATATAATTCCTACTGAATAAATAGTTCTTGAGAAAAATAAATCAGTAAAGGGTTTTCATGGCAGAAACATAGTTCATCATGTATCAAGTTCATGGAGACATGAAGAGACATATTTATGGGGCTTAGCTTTCTTAACTATAGGAAATATAATATAAGCTACATTTTCTGGTGCTTCAATTTTTAATGACTATGGATACGTCATGCATAATGATCAAAATATTAATACGGAAAAAATTATCACATGATAAGTTTAGTGAACCCCATAAGAATCCAGTAAAAAAGTTATTTGTTGTGGCCTGGTAACATTTTAATGAATAATAATATATTTCGAGAGAAACGAGAGTTGGCTAAAAGTATAATTGTAACTCTGTAAAAAATCATCTTATCAAAAAGTCTTTTCCAATAACTAGTAACTTAACATAACCGTAACCCTATAAAAATTCTCTTATCAAAATACACGGAAAAAGATGCACGGAACGCATGTGATGAGTTTGAAAACATTATTCATGAGGAACAATACACGAAGTTATACTTATTTAGCTCACCACTACAAATTTCGATAATTTCATGGATGATTTTTTAAATCTTTAATGATTGTTTAGGCAAAAAAAATCATTTTCTTCAATATTCAGAGGGGCCCACAAATGCGCTCATTCGAACTCGACGTCAGCTCGGCTCTTGGTATCGGACACTCTTATTTTCATCACCAGAATCCGGCAGAGTTTTTGCTTCTTGGACAATATTGGGTCGCCTTTGAGCGATCGGATATTTGATGCTGACAGTAGCATTTGCTGGCTAGTCGATCAATGATTTTATAATTTCTTTCTGAGATCACGGTCACGTTCGAAAGCAAGGGAAAAATTAATTAAACTAAGTGCCAGTTGAGCCATATTTCTAACATTATGGCATGCTATCAAGCAAGATCTTATTGAAGAAATTCTTGAAGATTATAGGAGGATGGTGGCAGACGCTGTTCCTGAGCGTCTTTAAAAAGAGTGTTGTAATTATGGGTTATTGCCAGCAGCATTTTTTAACACGTCGGTGCCATAGCAGTGGAGATTTGGGGGCAGAAAAACAAAGTTCAAATCCTGCAAAGCGCAGAGGCAAAAACGCTGACGCTCGCAAAATTGTTGTTCGTATATGGTAACATTGAGTCCATAGGAGACTTTAGCATTCTGGACATCATAGCATTGCCCACTGTCGTTACTGTTGGTGGCATTACAAACTCCGTGGAAGAAAGAAACGCCTGTAAACTGAATGCAGTACTCAATAGAGTAATGAAAAAATGCATTAATCGAGAATTTCGATTTTATGTGGAAAAAATTTCAAGATTTCGTCCATAACAAAGTTCACTAGCCATTACATTTCCGTTAATTCCAGCGTAATGTCTAATTGTCACAATGCGGTAAATTTTTACTATTACTTACTTCTGAACATAAAGCTATTTTATAATTTGTTGTCGGCCTTCTGAGGAAAGATGTCCAATCATAAGAACTAGGCTTTCCTCCACCTAAACCAGGATCGTGGAGGAGAGAAATTTTTCTTTCTTTTGTGGGACGTCGATCCTTCAGGAGCTGATGTGCCGCTATTCAGGAAGAATGAGACCAGCACACCCGTGTGAGAACTCGTAAGAAGACTTGAGTGCGTCGTAGGAAAAGTGTTCTATAAGAAACGAATACTAGGTATTTATCCTATGCCACTTTTTTAAAAATTTGTGTAATATGGGCTCAGATACTTTAAATGTCAGTCACAACACAGAGTGTTTTTTTTTTCTAGAATAATATCTTTCACTTCAAACCACTCTGTTTCAGTCTTTCTCGTAAATTTTGTGATTATTTTTCATGAATTTACGTTTCTCAGCTAACTAATCTTATTCATATGGTGGGTTCAAATGTGAAATAACACTGTATAATTAAATTTTTGTTATTAATTAGCATTTCTGATGTTTCATTTTTAACGTAAGATATAGAGATGTGGATGTCACATACGGCTAAAAAACTAGTGTTAGATGGAATATAGTTACACTGAATTTCACTCCAGTTTAATTCCAATGTTTATCCTAACTTTTGCCTTGTTGTGTTATGCCTATGTCAACAGACGTGCTGAGTGATGGGCTTGGTCTTGATGGAGCGTAAATTAATTCTGGATTTCCTGTATCGGTGCTGAACCGAAGGAAACTTTCGACTTTGCTGGACTTGGTTTTGATGAAGCTTCTAGCAATTCTGGATTACCTTTAACCCTTTCACCCCGGAGTATATTTCATAATCAGATTTTCAATTGGTACATATGTGTGCCCTTCGTGGTGAAAGGGTTACAGGCGCTGGACTTGATCTTGTGAATCTTCCAAACTTACTAGACTAAGTTTCCTACGTTGAACATGTTTCAGATCAGACAAAGTGACATCGTAAGTTAAAGTAGCCTATCTCATCATTCTTAGGTAGAAAAGAGAACATTTCGAGGTGCATTTGGGAAAGTGTTTGCCTTGTTAGCGAGGGCGATGCAATCGATGTTACTGTTTGTCTGAATGGAGGCAATATTTTTCCAGCTTCTTTCACTCGAACGCTATTCAAACAAGCGAAGTAGTTAGGGATATTGTCAGTGATGGAACATCTACTGAAGGGCTTTCATGGTTTTCCTGCTGGATCTTTCACAAGTTGCTAGGGAAAAGGCTTCACAATCACATATTTGTGAAACAGGTGAAGTAGGTGAAGTATGTGGAGCGTGTGGAGCTGGGATGAGGCTGATGGAAAGAAAGACAATTTCAGTTTACTACATTATTTTTATTATTATAATCCGAATTTAACCACCACAGCCACAACATTCAGTTTACTACAGCTAGTAGAATTCTTTGTCTTATGAACATCAAAAGTTGCACCTAAGTTAATCAAACTAGAGTTGATAAATCAAAGAACTCTCCACTGTTAGAATTGATTGATCAATTAATCGATTGGATTAAAAATTTGATTAATTAATTCAAAACTACAGTAGTTTGGGTGTAGTGCGTGTTATTAAGTCATTAAAACATTAATCAAAGTCCCTCTTTTCAATAAATATAATCAAATTCAAGTATAGTATGCATTAATTCAGGTTTTGTGTTTGTTCATATTTTCCAGCAAATTTTGTGCTTGAAGGGCACCGAGGTATTAATTTTTAAACAAAGCACAGGCCATCCATCCTACTAGCAAGTTGGATTGGAAATTTTAGCTCTGACAATTGTGCACAAAATCTTATTTTGTCTCTAAAGCCTAAAAAATAGACGCATGCTCTGAGGAAAGAGATCTGATAGTATGTAGTTGACGGAGTTTTTTGTATTTTGCAAAGTATTATTCACTGATTTTAAAAATACTTTTATCAAACTTTCATATACAAATGGGAATAAATAGTCTTAAGCGCGATACACGGAGGTATATTGAAAAGCCTCGTATCGCCACTAGTATACATTATATACGTGTCTGTTGAAAGAGAGAAAGAAAATAAATCTAATACTACATTGTAGGTGTTGCATTGTTGATTTCTGCTGCTGAGCTGAGTGCAATCTGCCTTACTATTAGTCGTCTACTTTGCCTATCAAAATTATAATTAAAAATCTACAGGAAATCAAGCTTGCGTAGCAAAAGCACCACTAGCAGCTTAACTGTTCCATTGATTATAATAAAAACTATCTAAACTGCACAAGGAGAGGCAATTGTTACCATTGAGAACCACATTGCTTTAGTCAGTCTCGGACAAGCTTTAAATTGATTAATTTGGTCACGTTTTTTTTCTTGACATTTAGCTGAATTTTTCCCAAGTTTCAAACTGTTTCATTATCAGGTGACGTTAATACTGAGATGATTTTTAGCTTCTTATTTTAATGGGATTTTGGGACCTCCCGGTAGCTATCACGGCATTAAATGTGTTCGAATTAATACATAGTGAGAACTTCGGAGCATACGTAAAGAGCTGAGCAATTTTGAAACATATTGTACCTTAGAAAATGTCTTTAAATTGGTTTACACAAGCCTAACCTCGATCGATGCAACAAGGTAAGATTGTCAAGGAAATGATCAGGCGAGCGCATCTCACGTAGATCATATCTAAAATAAGCGAACTTTAGTTCCTAATCTCTGCTGTAGTTTCAAGAATTAGTTCCTTAGTTTACAAAATTGGAACAGAATTTAGAGTTAAAATTCATTCATCGTGCTAGACTGCATTTGACGGCGATATATTAGAATCAACGACGTATTCAATTTCTTTCAGCGAAAACGCATTTAAATTGTAAAGGCTGAATTTCTAGAAATACTCAAAACGAGTTCGTTCACTGGAGAAAATTGAACGGCAAAAAACGATACAAACAGTTTCAAATTAATCTGTTATGAGGATTCAGATCAAGTTGGACATGAGATGAGAAAAAATTTCGTGCTCTAACGAATACGGAATATTAGTTGTACGCAATAAAATGACACAGAACTGGCAATTGGTTCATGCTGTTAAGGAAAGAAAATCTCATTAATCATGGCTAATGTCCCCAAAACGAGGATGATTAAAGAGAAGTTGAGTCATTCCGAGCAGAATCAGCAGACGGAACAAACTCAATGTAGCTCGTCATTTCTTAATGAACTCGTAAAATGACCACCGTGCTGTCGAGGATCAAGACCCACAAAAGAAGCTACCATAAACTGTGCTTGAGCGTGCTCAGAAAACAATAATTTACTAGACGTTAGAAGACCAATAACTGCAAAAAATGTTATCGTAGACAAGGCTAGGAAGACATAAAAGAGGTGTCTCGGGACATCAATGCCAATGAACACGTACATTTGTCGATGATACATTGAATGGAACTGATGAGGATAGAAACGGAGTACCAAGAACACGTTCAGGGAAGCAATGAAGGGAAGCACCAACGAAGGACATTTGCTTGGAGCTTTGTTAAATATCATTTATATACAGAATCAAGAGAAACGATTATACTCCAGCAGGTACAGTAAGCAATTACTTTCAGCTAGATAAATGCTAGTTGCAATTTTTAATAAACCACTAGATAAGGCGATGATTTGAAAATAAGTTTCTTGTACATACATAACTGCAAAAGAAAGTAAAAACCTGACAGCTGAGTTACTTTACTGTTGAAATGCTTTTTGTTCTGGTTGGCCATTTGGCCAATTGTTTGGCAGTTGTTTATAGTGTTCCATGAATAGTACAGGGGGAACTTCTATGCTTATTATAACTATTTGATGAAGCATATTGTCTTGCATTGCTTAAATAATTTTTGGGAGTTCATAGGTTTTGTGTTCTTTCTTTTATGAGTCTATGTTGATAGTTCAGGTTAAAATTTGCAGAATTTTTCCTACGAACATTCAACAACTTTTAGTTTACGTGACTTCAAAAGCTTTAATGCATTGCTTGTGTAGTTAAAATGGTACTTAGTGTGTGATGAAAAATATTATTTCTTTTTTAAATTCAAGTACAAAACATGCATTTTTCTATTTAACACTTTATTCCAAATATTTACTCATAATTTTTTATTCATGAAAAAATAATCATTGCAGTTGATTATACGAGTAAGAGCGTTCAGTAGTAAATGTGTTTTTCCACGTTTTACAACCAAATGCATGTCATTTTTACAGGTAAAGTAAAATAGTTTTGTTTTTAAGTCATAATAATGAAAAACAAATTCTCATGAAATCGATGACAAATACTTGGAGATAAATACAACTGTAAATAATTGTACTCGTAAAAGAAACAAAATTAAGTTTAAAAATTACGAGATCGACGAACCTAAAATCTCCATCGAATTAAAAGAGTCCCACAGGATCTCTATAAGAAGCTTGCTATTGCTATCTGTTCCTGCCCGTATCAACGTTGTTTAACCCAAAAAATGGCGTATTGACTGATAGCTGACAATGAACCTCTCAAAAAATCCAGTCTTATTTTGCTCATCCCAACAATAGCTAGCATCATTCGTTTTCAGAGGCAGCTCGGAGAGCATTTCTACTTAGTCTTGTGAGTACTTTAATTATTATTTGACTTCTATTCGTACTTAGATTTTAGATTGCCTGTATATGAGTGGTTAGATTGTGATTTGTGTGCTAAGTTTTATACCTTGTAGTGGCCTGACTGAGGCTAGTCGGATTTGAGACTTGCATGAATATTATCAGCTCCAGAATATATATGTATGAAACATCCGCAGAAATTTCTCGTCCTATAATTGGTATGTGGAATACTAGACAGTTATTGCTTCATGAGCATGAAAAAATGCAAACTGGTGGTATATAGTCGGAAGGATTTATTGTGCTTTGTAAAATATTTTCCGGTGAGTCGAAAATACGTTGATAAAAATTTCCCATACAGAATGGGGATAGATAATTCTGAAGCCCGATGTACACTTGTAAGATGCATTGAAAAGCTTCGTATCACCATTGGTATATATTAAAGAACTTTTAAAAATTTCTGCAACGATACAAGTCTATTATGCAAAAGAGTGCATCACGATTTATTTGAGAGTAATCCTTTAGTTATCCGGTGATTGAAAAAGTTCATGCTGTATTTCGAATTATGAAAACTCAGAACACAGTACGATTTCCTTCGAACACCTGATATTTTCTGCCACGTTGCCTTCACCTAATTTAAAAAAAACGTTGTTCATTATTTTTTCAACATTAACTTGGTTTCGATCATTTCAATTCCATCATCAGTGAAGAAAAAATATCCACCATGCAACATGCACCACTCAAATATTCCGGCTATGGAAGTAGCCAGTGTCAAGTCTCACTTTCACTTGCCAATCAACATTACATAATAAAACGCCAGGTGTCTCCTTAAATAAATAAATGTATACACTTATTTTGTGCGTAATTTCTCTCATGTTATTACCATGGGAATCTCTCTTGAATACTGGTGGGTAAATCCGTATACTTTCCGGTACATAGATTCTTAACCACTGGAGTTCAATCAGTAGACTTTCTGATTAGGTCTGAGAATCTGTTGCTTCAAGTTTTTCCTTCATATGTATGATATTAAAATCCGCTTTTTTGCCGGGCATACACACTAGTATATAAGAAAACGATAGTCAGGAATAAGATCCATTAAAAATATACGAATATTTAGTGTTTGTGGTCAGGTATTTTCATAAAAAAGTTTCCTAAAGTCTTAAGGAAATATTTCTACTGAAAGAGATGATCAAGTATCATTTACTGGATATGAATTCAAAATCAGACAGCAGAGATATAACGTATCCTTGTTTATAGTTCCCGTAGTAAGGCCTGGATCTGAAGTTTGTATTAGACGCGTTTATTTACTGAGCTCCGCTCGCCTCGCTTCATTAAATGCGAATTTTTGGTCTGGGGTTTCCGTCCTTTCGACCAGTTGTAGTAAACTCCGCTTCTCCGTTACGACATTTTACTGCAAAGTTCTAGTTGATTTAAAGTTCTAGTTGAGATGAAATTTCAGTGTTTGAAATTGGTATTAACACTTGGTACCAGCTAGTGATATTTACCACTGCTAAGTTCTGTACTGTTAAGTTTCAAGTCGCTAAGACATTGCAGGAGGGGAATCCAAGAGTACACATGATTTTCCACGCAATTTACGAAGGCGGTAGTAATACGAACAACGTAGAAACCTTCAACTAACATCGGCAAGCAGTAGAATCAATGTCAAGTCAACTTTTTTAACACCTCAAAGCATTAAGGGAGGAATAGTAGAAATATTCTAACAACAGTTTTTATACTACATCAGTCTTTATTCAACAGTTTTTAATGCATTACAACTATTATCATTACGTGTAATGGTGCATCCAGTTTAATTTTGATATCTTTGAAATTATTAAACGGCCTTGTAGTTACGTGATTGCTTGCTGATGACAGGATTAAGGCGTGCCAGGGATGCACGCTGATTGACTGAGCCTAAGCTTGTATGCCCCTGACGGGTCTATTTGTCAGGTGATCGTTTAAGCTGACACTGACGACACTCGTACAGGGGTTGGATACTGCTAATCTAGGAAAACGCCTCTTTCTCAAAATAATTAATCTATTTAGATTGAGGCATCTCATTCATGGAGAAAGGACAATTTAATATCCGAAGATGGAAACTGACAAACCTTGTCTATAGGAGTGAAGTACTCCAATAAGAGCAATTTTCCTCATATAATAAAGATAGTGCCAGGGTTTTTATAATAATTTCTTCGCACTTTTTAAACCTCTGCTCTCATCAGGTGTACAATTAAAAGTAGACTCACAATATTGTTCAGAATATTTTCCATGCTCAAAATCACGGCTGGTACCCTCATTCATTTTGCATATTCACTCTTTTACATACGCTGAGAGAAAAATAACAATTTCATGCTTGAAATCTATTCAGAAAAAGTTACAGTTCGAACTAAAGTTTTATTAATTTTTCACCCATAACACAGAATTTCTGACAACATTACCGTGGGTAATTCAAGTTTCAAAAAACAGGAACTTCTATACTGTACTACAAGTTTCTAAATACATGAATACTCGTAACTAAACTTTTTTCTTTTGATAAGCCATCAAGTTTTTCCGTTCTTCTCTGCATGATTCCAAGGAGCCATGAAGTCATATTCGCCGGGGGAAGAAATTTGATGACAAACGGGCGTCATTGAGATGATGGATATCACTGGTGGTGGACGAGGGAGAAGTGAGACTTACTTGTTCGCTCATCACAACGTGAATGAAAACAAGGACAATTTTCGTAGTTCACTAGAAAAAAATATGTTAAGAGACTTGCTCGAACTAGGCATCTTATACACTAAGTAGTGAAACAACGTACCCCCCACTATTAAAAATATCATGGGGAAATATATAAAAGTTTCATTATCCTCCTCAGCTGTCCTAAGATTTTCGGTGCGAGATAAATCAATAATTCTTCATCATCACAATTTTTCTTTATTATAAACTTTATGTATCATAGAATGGAAGCCTGTGAGATGGGAAGCTGACTCCGTTGTTTCTTGCCCCCGAAGCTTTTGCGTCGAAGAAAAAAAAATTGTACAATTCTTTTTTGTCTGAAGTTAGAGTATTACAACGAAGATAATAACAAAGATCACTTTCCTTCATTCGTGGACTTGCACCGTATTTTTAACGTAAAGAAATGAACAGCTATTTACTATTAATTTGCAGTGTTCACTAAATGTGCGTTTGATGTGCAGTAGATGTGTAATCCATGTGGTGTAGATGTGCAGTAGATGTGCAATCCATTAACTACAGATGTGCAGTTGATGTACAGTAGATAAATAATAGGTGTGCAGTAGGTGTAAATTTAATCTCGACAGATTTATAGTATATAAATAGTTGATGTGCCGTAATAATATACATCATTTTTGAACTGTTGTGCTGCACTTCAATCTTATACTGCAATGATGCACATCATTCTTACACTTCGATGATGCGATTCAAGTCAATGATGTTTAGTGTTTGATGCTTCACAACTCGTCAAGTCTTTTACAATCAATACTCACATTTTCATAAAGTATTTACTCACTTGAAGAATTCGAGCTATTTTTATGGAAGTATTTTAGTTTTAATAATTGAAGTATTTTTACAGAAATTCAAATTTGAAGAGTTTCTACTGAACTATTTATTACTTTTCTATTGAAATATTTGATGTATTTCTCTCAAAATTTATTATGCTTCTGCTTCTCAACATGGATTCACCTCCTGTCTGTGCTTTGATGCCCTCATTGTGTGTTGTTGTGGGTTACTTTTATCATCTGTACCCTCGTTACCCTCATATATAAGTCCCTTGGACCCCGACCTATGCTTCTCATATATGCTTTCGCTCCCACACAGAGCATTGCGACCTACTAATGCATTTGTTATAAAAATTTCTGATGGTTTGCTTCCATGTTTGACGCCGTTTATCTGGAGTTCCTATTTACCTTAAATTTGCAGCAATTTAAAAAGAAAAATCCACTTGACATTTCTATTTTAACTATTATTCTACCTAGTGAACATATTTTTCTTGCTCGTGCTTTGTAAAATCCTCGTCAAAATTCTTAATTCTAATAAAACACCAATTGATGCATTTTTTTAAAGTGAGTACGTGTCCCGGAGGTAATCTTGCCTCTCGAGCGACCACACACGCAGGAGCACCAAACACACTTGCGCAGCTCCAAAGCTTTCAGCTTTCAAGCCATGAAATTTATGCGTCAAACTTGCCTAATAAATTACAGACGTAATTCAGTGGGAGCCATTTGAGGCACTGCCGGCGAGAAAGTAAGTTACTCTTGCACTGAGATTAATTCATCGAAAATTGTGTGTTCGTATTTAGACACGTTTCATCATGTAAAACTTGTCCCGTAAAGAAATAAATGATTCTTTTAGTCAGTTCTATAGCTGATACTTAACTCAAGTGCACGTAAATTATTCCTGTAGTTGTTCATAAAGTCGTTTTAAATTTGGTACTATTATCGATCAACAACCAATGTTCATAAAAATCCGCAATACTAGATAACGAATTGATATCTAGTTCTAAAAGCCTTGAGCCTTGTAGAAATAAAGGTGTGTTGTACACTTTTGCAATATCGTTCATTTATCATATTATTTACTATGCCTAAAAAAGTTAACATTTAAATAGCTGATATTCAAATTGTCTCATTGGTGTGCCGTTCGTGTCTGCAATCCGAAAATGAGCAAATTTGGCCCTTTCTGAGATTTTTTACTTAGTCTTCATTTAGACTAACACATTTCTATGAGAACTATGTAATATATATATATATATATACGAGTATACATACACATATATATACAGGGTGGCCATGAGTAAAGTACCTTTTTAAAAGTATTATAGCTATAAGACTACAAATGGTAAAGAGATTTGGTTAATTCAGAATGAATGAAGCTATTTCAAAGTTTTCTACCAGCGTATCAAGTCTACCAACAATCATAACATATCACCTAAAAAATTCATAAAATCCACCCCCAAAATGAATCGCTACTCAATGGAACAACGAGCAAAAATAGCGGAACTTTACTTACGATGTAATTGTTCGGATACTGCAAATCAGAGGAATTACAGGAATATTGATGGTATTGAAAGAAGTCCTTCGAAGAAATGTATAAAAAACTTGTGTTAAAATTTAGAGAAACTGGGACAACAGCAGACAGACGACGTTGTGGCAGGCCACGGACCATACGAACTGGCGCTTCAATTCAGCTTGTTGCAACGAGTGTTGCTGATCGGTCCAAAACGTGAACTAGGAGACGTTCAATTCAACTGAAAATGTCATGTACCTCACTGCGACGTGTTTTGGTAAAAGATCTAAAGTATCATCTATATAAAATTCAATAAACTCAAGAAATCCATTCTACGGACAACCAAAAGCGATTAGATTTTGCGAATAGATTTCGGCAACTTTCAGAAAATGAAAACTTTGTAAAGAATTTTATAATGACTGATGAAGCACATTTTCCCCTCAATGGTTTTGTTAATAAGCAAAATTGCAGATTCTGGGCTTCAGAAAATCGAAAAGAAATTCATGAACGTCCACGTCACTCAGCTAAAGTAACAGTATGGTGTGGCATCACGTTTTCGAGGATCATTGAACCATATTTTTTTGAAGATGCTAATGGTGAAGCAATGTGTTAATGGAAACCTGTATAGACAGACGATTCAAGAATATTTGATACCTTAAATTGGATATAATAACACAGAGATTACCTTTTTCCAACAAGATGAAGCTGGAGCGCATGCAGCGAAAGAAACAATGCAAATGTTAAAAGCAATTTTTCCAAACAGAATAATTTCTCGTTTTGGTGGTATACCATGGCCGCCTCGATCTCCAGATCTAAGTGTTCCTGAATTCTTTTTCAGGGTATACTTAAAGGAAAATGTTTACATTGAAATGCCTGATACTTAACAGCAATTTAAACTAAACATCATTGAAGAGATTAACAATATTTCACCAGAGACATTATGGAAAGTAATGAACAGCACCGTAGCAAAATCACGCCATTGTTTGACTGATAATTGAGGTCATTTAAAAGATATTGTATTTTACAGTTAAACGTATTTTATTGTTTCATTTATAAATTCATATTAAACTTTGAAATTTCTTCTTTCATTCTGAGTTAACCACATTTCTTTACCATTTTTAGTTTTATAGCCATAATAATTTCAAAAAGGTACCTTATTTATGGGCCAGCCTGTATATATATATATATATATATATATATATATATATATATATATATATATATATATATATATAT